>CAIGRR010460106.1:0-11059 GCA_903798365.1 Fraxinus sp. 1973-6204 | reverse complement strand
ATTCTTTGGATCTCAATTCCAGGTTGAGTTTCGGTACTCCTCCTCACGAGCATGTGCCTGTCTCGCACCCTCAGGCCCCAAGGTACATCTATTTTACTTTTGTGTTATAATGAAGCAATTAGGACTCTGCTGTGTCTTCCTTTCAGGCAAGATTTAAAAACATAAGATCTGTCAAAGATTTAGCACAATATTATTAAGAAAATGAAGAATACTTCTGTGAACTAACTTCGAATCTTGATTTTCACTTTGAAATTGATTCTTTAAGAAATAAGTTCTCTTTGTTGATTTAAATTGTAGAAGAATATTTATTAAAAAAAATGGACTAAATAATAAATATTGAATTCAAAACTCCACACAAATTACCTTGTTTTGGCAAAGAAAGTTCTAGGAGAATATAGAACAAAAGATTAGGAGTATAATATATATTAGAAAACATAACAGTGTTTATGTAGTGCGGGCACGTGAGTGCGTTCAGTATTACAATTTATGTTGCACATGAGTGTGTAGTATTTAGAAACATTTTAGACGCACTTATAATTTATTGGAAAAAAAATATATGTCATGAAACTCTTTTCTTTTAACATTTTATATTCATATAACCTCCACAATAATGTTATATTAGGCTATTAGTGTTTCTTGACTTTTCACAATTATGTTGTATATACATCAGAAGTTGCAATCACCCAATAAGGGCTAGCCATATGTCGTCAAGGAACAAGTCTAAAATTTGAATAAGCTCGCATAAGAGCTAGAGCCAACTCGTGCAAATCTACAAGCAACTTGTTTGAGAAATTTGTTAATTTCACGCCCGCGGATCACCTCAAGTGTGAGTGTGAAAGGCCTGCTCATCTCCCTTGTGGAACGAGTCGATAAGCGTCTCACCCCACTTAACAAACATAAACTAGCCCTTGAAAGGGAAGGACTTAAATGTTAGTGGGTTTGGAATAAAGCCCACGTGCACGAGCCACCTATCGAGCTTGGGCTTAAGCTTGAGTTTAAGCTAATGTGGTATTAAATTTTCGGAGAGATAAATTATTATTTTTTAATTTAATTTAATTTAAATATTTATTACCTTCTAATTTTGATTACTGAAAATGACAAATGGCACTAAAATTAAGCCATTGTTTGAATACACTTCATGTCTTCATCCCTTCTCTACAAAGGCTTCTGCATTCCGCGGTAAAAATATTTTCTGCATAATGTCCTTTACAATTTAAGCCCTTGTTCGGTGGCCTTTTTTTTGTGGAAAAATATTATTTGAATAACTTTTGGAGAATATATAATTAAAAAGTAAGAATGTGATACAAACAGGGGCTAAAGAGATCGAAACATTCATCGATTCGTTGGTTTGCAAAATTTGAAGTGCCCTTAACGCGGGAAGTGATCGTTGTATCTTGTGAAACGAGGGTCGAAAAACTATTAATACTTGTATGGAGCTTTACCGTCTTTAAAAAAAAAAGTCCAACTCTCACCTCGATCATCTTTGACCTCTCCACGTATCTCTTTTTTCTACCTTTCCGTTTAAGTTTAAAGCAAATTCGATAAGTCGTCATTTTACAGATCTTTTGATGAATTCTGCTCAAAAGGATGCAAGTGCGTTTGAATGCTAGAAAATGAACGGGGATTCAAGTATGACAAGTGGTGTAGCTTAGGAACCACAACCACAAGCGAAAGTTTTCTTAACTATAAAGGCAAAAACTCATGATGTGTTATCTTCTCTTATTTTAAACTTAAGCAACTTTAATTTCAATGGCTTCTTTGATATTTCAAGGGATATGAATCTTGAAGTTACTTCAAAATGAGACTCTCTCTGAGTCTAGCAAAGTGATTTAGTTAAGAGATCAATTAATAATACACTATCTTTGTAACTTAACTTTGAAATGTGATCGATACAAATGATAAATAGTGAGAATATGTATCATATGATATGTGCATAATGAATACAAATAGCTTTCTTTTGTAATACACCAATGAATTACGAGTCTAAGATCGTTCACATAGATTAATAATGAATGCTACCACTTTAAAGTTTCTTAATTTGTGAACTAAAACACTTATAATCTACTATGTAAACACGTCAATACCTTGATATTTCTTGTAATGACACCTCACGGTAGTCCCTCTTAGTTGTCACATCTAACTTTTGTACATGACCAAGTCAATTCGAACTCTCAACTTAATCGCTTTGAATATAAGCCTTTGTGATTTTATGCATTAACAAGGTGGCCAAGAGGAATTTTAGTTTATGTGGGCTTTATGTGGTTCTCTATCACTTATGGGCTAGTGCTATTTGTGTCATTTCCATTGTTATCTATTCTTTACTATTGTTGTTTAAGTGGCACTCACTTATTGATATGTATTCTGGCTGTTGAATATCAGTGTAAATTCCTAGCAGTTTCTATAACCATTCTTCACGTGTCACTTTAACAAGATGTTACGTGATTATCTTAATAAGCAAGATATTAATTGGTTTCAAAACTTATATGCTCTTTCATGATTATCGTAATATAAATATGAAGTCGAGTCGTCGCATCGCATCGAGATCGAGTATTGTGTAGTGGGACATTGTAATTCAAAGGCATTAATGAGATTATGTGCAAAACATATTGTGTTTCCTCGGAGGAAAACTGATATGTTGGACAGAGAGAATGACATTCATTTGTAGGGCAGCTTGACACTAAGGCTGTTGTGTGAGGGAGAGAAAACCGTATGTCGGGTACATCGAAAAGTAACCTTAGCTTAAATAGGTGAGGTCTCCCACAATTTCACATGCCTTCGCAATCACTCAGAGTCAGGGACCCACACCCACCTTACAATTTTTTCTCTCAAAAATTTCAGTTTTGTTTGAGGATATTTTAGTACTGCTGCTATTTATGAGACGATCCATGCTTTTGAATAGCGTAGCTATGAGTATGGCTTACACATGCATAAATTTTATTTGTTCACCGCAACAGAAATCGTAAAGCAGCAAGAATAACTCAGAATGAGACCGACGCCTAGCAGTTGAGAACATTTGTTGTCTTTATAGAGGAACAATACGATTTTAGGATATTCCCTGCGCATGATGTGGAAAGAAAAAGAAGTTAATGTTACTAGACGACCTCCAAACTCCTCTCTCAAGCACATTGCTGCACTGTCTCCATGGGGCGGGGTGGTCCGAGTTCGATAGGTCCTTTGTTCAGCCTCCTAGTGAGAATTGAAATCTACTGAACTCCTAGTAATTATGAGTTATGCTACACGTACCTAATTTTTTACCGAATGTTTTATCGAATTGACAAGTGACGGTACAAATAGAATTTTCCATTATAATATAAGTTTTTAGGAGTGAAAGAAATTGGAAGAGTCGTTCAANAATCTACTGAACTCCTAGTAATTATGAGTTATGCTACACGTACCTAATTTTTTACCGAATGTTTTATCGAATTGACAAGTGACGGTACAAATAGAATTTTCCATTATAATATAAGTTTTTAGGAGTGAAAGAAATTGGAAGAGTCGTTCAACAAAATAGTTATTGGTCCAATTTTAGTGCTAAATTGGACAAGATCAGCTTCTGTTGGCCCATGGCATCGTTTGACAATTTTATATTTTTACAATTAGGACTAAAGGTGGCCCAACATGATTTGACACTCCTATTTTCTGAAATTCAAAATACTTTTTGTTCATCTTTTCGTGAAAAGACAAATTTTACCCTTGCTAAATTCAACTAGAGCCTGTTTAGTAACCATTAAAATTGAAAATATAGTCGTTATTGGGTCTCACCAATCTAATAAAAGTTAACAATAACGACTAATTTTTCAATTTTAATCCGATTTTAATCTCTACCAAACAGACTCTTAATAGTATCTTCAAGGGATCTCTATTTACAAAAAGTATCTAATATATAATAGTGAGCACCTTTAAATTTAAAGAGTAAAATTTTTTATATAATTCGACAACATTTCTTTATTTCGACTTTTAATTTTACATTTCTCAAGAAATAATTGTTGATTTCTTTTTATTTTTTATTAAATTTTTTTTACGTGTCAATGTTCAGTTAATTTAGGATATAGATCTTGGACCCCTCCTTTAAAATTGTCAACCTAAAAGCTCCACAATTCTTTCTCGACGTATCTTTGATTACGGGAACGAACGAATTGGAGTTTCAAATTTGGGTTGGATTCACACATTCACTTTATGGTTCACTTTGTGTTCTCAACACATGAGACAAAGTGAGAAGAAGATAAATAACTCTCGATAAAGTATTTCACATAAATTTCTGTGTTCTATGTGTTCTTTTCTGAGTATTTAATAAGTCCTATTTATAGTTAAAATAAAGTTTTATTTTATTTTTTAATTAAAAATTCAAAATCACACATATCGCTAGGATAAGGTGGCACCACTTTATTGGGAGAGAAAATTTCTCTTCCATCTCCTATTATCATATAACAATTCAAAATTAATTTACATAATTAACTTTTAATTATTTGTCATTATCCACGTGTGATTGAATTAAATGGACACTCCATGGTGCAGATAATAATGTGACCGTATTATTTAAAATAAAATTAATTCAATTAATTAATGTAATCGATTCAGAATTCATAACTCTAAATTAGTAATCTAGCCCAAATAAAATAATGTTCATGTAATTTTAGTGGAGCCGACGAGAGAAATTATGGACATTATAATTTTAAACTCCAATTAATTAACACTTTAATTAATATGTCGAAGTTATTAATCCCAAATTATTCCACTAAAATTTTTAGAATTACACTCTTAAAACTATAAAACGAATTATATCTTTCTCCATAAATCTCATTGATCCTCTAATGAATAATATATTTTAAACTCCAATTAATTAACACTTTAATTAATATGTCAAAGTTATTAATCCCAAATTATTCCACTAAAAATTTGGTATTACACTCTTAAAATTATAAAACTAATTATATTCAAGAGATTTGAACTATCCATTGATATAGTCATTTCATATGTCTAATATACGTGTATTATCATTTTATCAAGTGGTCACGAATATCGAAATTCGAGCAAAACAGCCTTAGAGGTACCGGTTGATCACAATCCTAAGTTTCAGCAAGAAAGAGCTTCTCCCCACACCCCAGACGAGCAGGATGAAGATACAGAACAGAGAATCAACCACACCTATGGCCTTTCTTTAAAAAAATGGGTTCATGCGAGATATGGGAGATTAATATCCATAAACGGTTCCTAACTAAAGTAATGTACTTATCCGTAAACCTCTTTAATTATATCTTTCTCCAGAAATCTCATTGACCCTCTAATGAATAATATATTTTATGATCTAATTATAAAATTGAGCGCTCTTATTATTCAAGTCCCGAATCAACACTTATGGGAGCCGTCTATCTACTTTTCTACAAATAAATTGCTTTATTCTTGTATATATTAATATTCCCAACTATTTATCTCATTGTATTTCCAACGTATCAAGAATTTGATATTAATTTGCGGCATTAACCGACATATCAAAAAACACAAATTAATAAATAAGTCTATTAATTACCCAAAATTAAGATTGATCCATATATGACCATCATTTATCAAAATTGAATACTCTATGTGAAATCGAATTTAACTAGAGATTCATTATTAATCGTGTTCATGTCCTATACAATCAAATTATATATAAAATACTTTCATTTCAATAATCACATTATTAACAATCCAGATAATATAATTAAAGATCCATACTTTAATTTTAATCACGGACAAATTTAGATTATTCTACTTTAAATATTATCCTCATGTACATAACACTTATGTACAATATTTAAAGTTACATATAAATTTCTTGATTGGGTTGTTGAAGAACAAAATTCATTATGATTATTGAAATGATTATTTGAATGGTTATGATTTTGAAAATGTTTGATCTCGAACGTTTAATGTTTCGAATTTATGACAACTGCTAATCAAATTTAGATGTATTTAAGTTTCTCCATAACCTTAATTTTTGACCAAACAATAAATAATCTCTGACTTCGTCACTGCATCCGAATGTATCGCCTCTTTGTTGTTCAACCATGAGGCCTCTCTCTTTTCTCCTCGTGCTCTCTCGTTGAATTTCATATATTAAACTCCTATCTGGTGGGACTTAAAAAGAAAATTTTAATTTAAGTCAAATTTAATAATTAATTTTAACCATATATTTCATATGATTCACAACTACTCAACATTATATTTCATCATTCTTATCAAAATCTGCTTAAAATCTTATTTTAATTCCCACCAAACAAAACCTAAAATTATCAAAACCTAAGATATGAACTAGCAAGATTTGGTGGGTAAAAGATGTGAGAGTGGGAGCATCGACTACTTGAGGTAGGAGAGGGACAATAGCAAATTAGCAATGCGGAAGAGTTCGTTCTTTTTTAATCTTTTCTTTCCTTTAGTCAGGAGAAATTAGTAATGCTTTGCTAGCCTCAAATGTGCATTGCTTGACCATTTAGCTATTGTTAGGAAACAAGTAAGATATCAAAATCGCTCTGATACTACTTTTGAGAATCCGGCCAAATATGAAAAATAATGAATCACGCAACAACCAAGATTTTGTGGAAGAGGATAATTTATTATACCAAGAAATTAAAATTGTCTTTAAAAGATTTGATTCTCTCAATTTAAATCTAAACAATTCTCCAAAGTTTCTAATACATAAAACAATGATCTAATTGTTATGTCGAGTCTATGAAGAACGTACAACTTGTGGAGTACTTATAGTAGCTAAATTTTGGAGTTAGGGATGAAGTGTAGTCCTTAATCCTAAAATCCTTATCATGATCAAACTCCCAATCCATGATAAAATTTGATCATTTATCTATCCGGACTTCTATACCAAAATTATCTAAACTTCCTCCATGAACTACAATTATAAATCACATGGAATTTGACTCACAACCTAACAAACACCACCTTTACACAAATTCCAAAACGATGAATTAAATTTTTGCTCTTTAAATCATTCTCCAACTCTTCCGCCATTTCCCTTCCGAACCCCACATGCCCATGTCGGGCATACTCAACAATTGTGAACTAAATCCAAGCTTTGCTTAACATTAGAACAATTTTGCGCACCATCCTTTCTTGAATCATCTCGTTTACTTCCAACTCAATTAATAAACCTACTTGAATCACCACGAGCAATTCCAACTCCACCCCAGTTGCTAAACATATTCAAATCACCATGAACAATATAATCAACAAAATCACACCAAGTTCTACATGAGCTATTAGAAACTTTCCTAGTATTATTGTTCGAACCACCACGAACAACGTGATCGCAACCAACTCTCCCTGAGTTATTGCTCATTGTACCATAATTTGTAGCTACATCCATAGTGACCGCCAAAGATCCTAACACATATAAACCGAACTTTCTCAGCCCCCTTAACATAATCCAGGCACCCTTGTTAACTTTTAGAACTACACCTCCACCGATATACATTTACCCTTTTGAATCAAGAATACTCAAAGAGATTACATTCATGTTTATACATGGAACACATCGAACCTGACCAATTGTTCTAACCGTCCCATCAAACATTTTGATTTTAACATTACAAATCTCAACTATTTTACAAGGCTCATTATTTTCCATCATCACGAAACCCCTTGTAACTGTTTCATATGAAAAGTGCAAACTGAATCAATAATTCAATCATCGTCAGGTTTGGGGTCACCTTCAGTAATCGCCAAAAGATCTTCATCACTATCTTTTTCTGCAAGATGACATTACCGAAATTTTTTGTTGTTCCTTCTGATCTATAGTAGCAAACATGTTCTGCCACTCATAGCAATCCCTTTTTATGTGCTCCTTGTTGTTGCAATACTAACAGACTTTTACCACTGTTGCTATCATTGACTTTGTCACTTCCATGACCACCTATCTTCCTTTCATGAATAATAAAACCCCTCTGTTTGGGCCTCAAAATGGACGACCAAATACTTCGTCTTCTCTTTAGATAAAGCGCGTCACATACTTCGTCGATAGTAAAAGTATCTCGAATATAGATAATGGTATCTCTAAAAGTCACATATAAATGCGGCAACGAACATAACAATATCAGCCCTAAATCCTCTTCATCATATTTGACCTCCATGGTCCAAATAAGTGTCGATTTCTTTGAACATCGATAGATGGTCTTCCAAATATCTACTTTCTGTCAATTATGAGAATACAAGCACTGCTTCAGGTGTAACTTACTTGTCAAACTCTTTGTTATACAAAACTACTCCAATTTTAACCATAACGCAACGACACTTTTCTCCTTTTACCGCGTTCTAAAAAATTTGATTAGAAAAATGAAGATATATTTGTGATAGGGTTTTCCAATCATAACGTTACTTCTCCTCCACAATCATTGTTGCGGACATTCTATATATTACTAACAAAGTATCATCAAGATCTAATCGAGTAGGAACAACTCACATCTTAATCTGCCATAAAGAAAATCTACTGATGCGATCCAAAAGTGGAATATCAAATCTCATAGTTGTCATCCCTGAAACAATTGACATTTTTAAACATCGCTTTAATAACCAATTTGGACCTTCCAAGAACCGCAAAAAAATATTGGATCTGATACTAGTTATGAAATTACAACTAAGATATCAAAATCGTTCTGATGCCACTTATTGAGAATTTGGCCAAATAATAAAGACGAGAATAATATGAGCAATATGAAAAATAATAGATCACATAATAATCAAGATTTTATGAAAGAAGAAAATAATTTATTATACCAAGAAACTAAATCGTCTTTACAATATTTGATTCTCTCAATTTAAATCTAAACAATTCTCTCAAATTTTTAATGTATAAAACAATGATTTAATTGTTATATTGAGTTTATGAAGAATCTACACCTTGTGGATTATTTTAGGAGTCAAATTTTGAAGTTAGGGATGAAATAGAGTTTTTAATTTCAAAGTATTATCCCAATCAATGATCAATCTTTAAAAATTAAAATCGTGTATTCATTGAATATTAGCATGAAGCATCAGTTTGCCGCGTGGAAAGGCTACTATCAAAGTAGACTCAAAGTCTACTCCACAAATTCCGCCGACGGCCGACGCAGAAAAGGGGTCCACCAAAAGGCGCGGAAGCTGAATTTTTTAAGCATGGATCCCACTCGGCTGTCTTTACTATCTTTTTTTTTTTCTTAATTTACCTAATATGGGCCCCTTCAGTAGGGATTAAAATTGAAAATATAGTTATTATTGGGTCCCACTCGTCTAATAAAAATCAACATTAACGACTAATTTTTCAATTTTAATCTCTATCAAACAGGTCCTCTATAAGCCTTTGTTTGATGTTAACCACAAATTCTTCTAAAAAAATATTATTCAAAGCATTATTCTAATCAAATAACGACCATAAAATATGGACTTACTTCAAAAAAATTTATTTTTTATACTCATTTTTAATCACACTCCACAATAAAAATTTTCGCACATAAATCCTTATCACTTTTTAACAACACATTTTCTGAAAAATCACTATTCAAATATTTTTTTTTCGATTTCTTTTTATAATGACCATCGAACTTGTTTTGCTACAATGAAAATAAAATAAATAAAAATATATAAAATTAATAAAAATCGAAGAGGGTGGGTTTTGAGGTTTAAATTAGATGAGATTATAATTGTGGGCGGCGAATTAAAGTAACACGTGGCTTCCACCTTAGGCACGACATGTACCCCGTCAACACGGTATTTCTTAAAAGCGGGCCCTGCATTTGGATGCTGTCCCGTGAGCCGCCTGTCGCGCCGTTGGTGGTATTCACTGCATTTTTTATTTGTTTTTTGACCTCTTCATCCCCTTTTATTATAATTCTTTTAATTAGCCTATTTTTGCTCTCATTTATTTTAATTACACATTTTTTGAAATATTTATCAACTTTTAAATATAAATTTTAATTTTTTTCGAAATATATTAAAATTTTGTTTTTTACTAAATAAAGCAAAGGCTTAGCGTTCATTTGGGGAAGTATAAGAGATTAAAACTTTTATCAAATTTTGTCAAACAATCCCTTAATTAATTTAACCCGGCTGGATTTAGCTAAAAGTTAGTTTTTTAATATATTTTGATAAAAAATTAATGAAATTCTTGTTTGATTTAAGATAAAAATTATTTTTTTAGAAAATTTAGAAAAAGCTTGATGGAATAGGCCGTTAAAAAGCTATGAATTCAGTGAAATGTGTAGTTAAATTTAATTATTGACTTTAATATAAATTTTAATAAAAACTTTTAGTTGAACCAAATAGGACACAAATGTGTTATAGAAAAAATGATAAGAAAAAAATTGTAGATCACTTTTATGTGTAATTGAGAATGATTTTTTTTTTTTTTTTTAAAAAAGATAAATGTTATAAATGAAGGTCAAATGGGAGCTTTATATTCTTTATCCAATAAATAATTAGCTCTCTTTTTAGCATTTTTCTCCATATGCTTTTTAATGTTGAATCATGATGAATAATGTAGAATGGGAAAAAAAAATTAAATGCTAAGGTAAGTTAGTTTTGCAATGACCTCTTTATATTTTGGTAAATCGCAATGTAATTTAAATATTTATTTCTTGTGTACGTAACATGGATAAATTTGATATTCTAATAATTTCGATCCATCACGATGATAATGAACAAGTAGACTACTACTTAGCTAGTAGAGTTGTCACATCTCGAAAATGTCAACATTTTGATAAGAATTAGTTAGAAGCACGTGCAAGACACGTGCCATGATGTAGTTGACTATATAATAGCGCATGTATAAAAAAATATTTAAGTCAAACATTAGTTACATATATTTTTTTTATAAGTTGCTAAATGTTTTGAGGCAACATTAAAAAGTAAAGTAAAAGCAAATCACTCTTAAAAAAAAAAAAAATAATTAAAACTACATCTCTCCACTCAGAATGGACCTTTGGTCCATTTGTCATAAAAATAATAAAAAAAAAAGGGCCCTTAGCCGAACCGAGCCATAAAGCCATTTGGCTCGACAAAGCCTATGTAGGGTGTTGAATCGAACGTAAAAAAAAAA
>CAIGRR010459952.1:0-13177 GCA_903798365.1 Fraxinus sp. 1973-6204 | reverse complement strand
TTTAGTTTAAATTTATAGAAATTCTTGTTATATTTTTTATTAAAGAATATTATTTTATCGTTCCGCAAAAAAATTGAAATTTTTGTAACACTCTAATGTTACAAAAATTTATTTATTTACAAAAAAGATTTTGGGAAAAAAAGAAGGATTTATTAGATTTTGCCACTTTTTTTTAAAAAAAAAAAACGTGTTTGACAAGTTGGAATTTTCACATGTAGCAAATTTGAGGATGTGGCTAAATTCATTGAGTTGTCTCGCCACGTCAGCTGTCACGTGAAAAATTTCGTCCAATTTATCAATGGACGTTTGCTCAGTGACTTCTGGGTTGACGAATTGTAAAGTTTAGTGACTAGTTGCGTTTTTTTGAAAGTTTAGTTACCTCTTTCATGCATGATTGAAAGTTCAGTGACTAAATAGGCAATTCACTGTCTTTTGTGCACTTCTACAAACTTTTATTTTAATTTTTTTAATTTTTTTTTTTTGTAGAATTCGTATGACTTTTGAATACTTTCATTTTAAATATAATTTACTCGAATAGAGTAACAATGATAAGTTCTCACATATGCGGTCAAGGATCGATGTCCATCCCATTCCCCCTTTTGACATTATCCATGCAATGAAAAACATTGTTAAAAAATAAAAATTAAATAATCTAGATAAATAAATAATTCAGATATAAAAAATAAAATAGTATTTTAGTATTTTTGGATAGACAAAATTAATGTTCGATATTATCAATATATCGACCCTTTAAAAAATAAATAACTAATCAACATATTTAAAATTTAATTACAAATTAGCCATTTTTTTTTATATAAAATAATATATTTTACATAAAAATTGGATAAAAAATATTATAAAAAATTAATTACAATTTAATTATTTTTCGTAGAAAATGAAGAGAAATAAAAAAGGACGAATGCAACCAATTGGTAGAAGAAAAAATAATTATTTTTTAATCATGATTCTGAGATTTGTAGAATAAGAGATGAAAGAGAAATAAAGAAAGGACAAAATATATATATATATATTAAAAATCCTCTTTAGAAAGTTTCTAAAAATCTTAAAGTGAATGAAAGATAAATTTTGATATTTTATTTTTGTATTTTTGCTTAAAAGTTAGTATATTAGAAACTTTTATAAAATTCTTTAGAAGTTATTCGAATGACTCTCGATCTATATAAACTTAAAGGAGTTTTAATTGAATATATCGAGACTTTTGAAGATTTTTTAAAAGCATATAAAAGTGTGTCAATATTTTTTATAAAGTTAAAAATTTTACATCGAATGCACCTAAACTTTGTAAGCCCCTGTTTGTTAGACATTTGTTGCCCATTTGTGGAAAATTTCTAGAAATTGCATAGTGGGGCCGCCTACCATATTTGACCAGAATGTGAGATAGTGGGACCCAATAATTTTTAAAAAAAAAGGTAAAATTCTTCATTTTTTCCTCAAACTAATGCAAGCCAAACAGGGGCTAAATCTTTAAAAATCTTAATTAAATACACGTTATTCTCAACTCGAATACCCTTCAACTTATAGGGAATTTTAAAAAAGTTTTTAAAAGTCTGTGAAATATTTTCTTTTTAATACACCAATAATTATCGAAGATTTTAAAAAGTTCTTAAACTCTTTAAATTCGTAAAAGTCTTTAAAAGTTATAATAGAACACAAGGTCTAAAAGTTTAAATTGTACACACCTAAGAATATTGAGGAAAAGCTTAGTTTTAGAGTTTGCGATGAACACAATAGATTGATAGTCGTACTTGTGAGAAAGAGTACGACGAACACAGTCCATAAAGAACAACCATGCTATACCTACATTTTCCCTTATACAATTTTTTTACACTTTTTGACATGGCAACATTTATACTTGATTTTGAACTCATCAACCACATCAGTGCAAAAATTTCTTCCACACGAGAAATGTCAATCAAATTGTCATAGTTGATGTACATGTAACATTATATTCATAAAAAAAGTATCTAGAAAGGATTTTGTGATTTTTACATAAAAAACTGTATACAATGAATTACATAATATAGCGTGAAAAGAAAATAGTGTACGAAAAAGTTGATAACATTTTAAATTGGCAAATGACATAGTGTCACGTGACATGATGTAATTTATTATATAAATTTTGAAGTACATGTAACAATATTCATCTAGAAATACAAATTGCAGAAGAAAACAATGTAACACTGCTGTTATGGTCCTCTACCAAAGAATCATTCTATCTTAAGTACATTCTTTTTTAATTCAAAAAATGGTAAATATATTCACATCACATTTTAATTGCAACAAATATCCCTTAACTTCTCTTATTTTTACACTTATATTCTCGACTTTTTTTTTTTAATCTTCAATCCTCTATTAATTTTCATACATTGTCCATAGAGACGATATTTATGCAAAATATTTGTTATGAGGGTAAAAAAGACATTTATTTCTCGTATTTTTAAATTTTAAATAATTGATGCAAAAGTTAAAACAAAAATATTTGCCTATCTTTTCAATGTATGTTAATAAAATATTTGAATGAAAATCGTGATGAGAGGCAAAACACGTTAATTAACTAAAGGTTAAGAATGATGATGCGACGAGAAAAGAGTCGTGGACATAAAAGCAAAGTGAGTAAATATCCAATATTGAAAACCTTTGATCCATTAGTATTTTCAAAGAATGCCTGGATTAATCTTAAAGAATTGAGAAATATCAATGTTGAGTCGCACCAGTCTTTTTTGGTTGTTGGAAGTATTGTGCAATTATCAACAAATCGTCCATGTTGAATAATTTGTTTTCTTTTCGATAAAAATTATATTTTTAGTAGGTTTTGATAAAAGTGCATAGTTAAAAAGTTGTGAATTCTAAAGTTATGATTGAAAATGAATTTGGAGAAAAACGAATTTATAATGTATTAAATATATCACATCAAACGATAATCATTTTTTGAACGGTTATATGTCTAATACAATTCAATTATTTTTATAATACCTAATTTTTTTTGTTTTTCAATATGTATTTAGTTTATAAACTCTAATAAATACTACAAAATCCTTGTTCATGCATGTATTCTTTGCTATTAATTTTTAATTAATTAATATTTATTTATTTAATATTAATTAGAATCTCACATTCACACTTATGTCAATGTCATTGTTATTAATTTTTAATTAATTAATATTCACATCATTTAATTAATATGAGTTAAATGTTTCATTAGCTACTGAACTTTGGGCTGTGTCTCGACTTACTCACCAAACTTTCCCAATTGTCTCGGTGGCCACTGAACTTCACTCCGTCCAACTCAATCACTCACCCATTTGAAACTGTTAAGTGACACGTCTACGTGGCTAACGGGAAGTTGAGTTGGCCAGTTAAATACGTCCAAATCATTTCACACTTGCCAACTCATTGTCAAATAAGCAACTCCAAACACGATTAACCATTTTATGAAACGTAATTCGTTTCATTTCACTGCCAAACCCTAGAATTCGACTTCCCCCAATTGAAATGAAGTGAAAAATAAATCCAAACCTACAATCGATTTCTCCCAATTTCACATCCCTAAATCTTACCCTTAATCGTGAATTCCATTTTCCCCAAATCAGACTTCGGCGTAAATCTCTCAAGAACCCTCAGATTTTCTCCCGAATCGCACGCGAAAAAGGTTTCGAAAGTTCAAATCTATTTCTCCCGAATCGCACGCGAAGTCCCTGGACAATAAAAGTTTCTTTTGCATGATAAATTTTATTATATCTCATGATTGGCTGCATACTTGATTATGAGTAATTTGGGAATTTGATTTTATGTTACCAAACAAGTCGGGTAGCTCGAGGTTAAAACTGGTTGTATGGAAATGGTGCCCATTTGTAACTGTGATATTGCTCATTTGTAATCTAAAACTAAGTTACATGAAAAAAAAAAAAGTCGAAGAGAAAGGCTAAAGAACTGAACTTTGGAGCATGTTTGGCCGTGTTTAAAGAAAACAGGGATACTTTGTAGGAAAAAGTTTTTTATTAACCACAACCTAACATGGTAGCATTATTTACAGAAATGGTAGTATATTGCAAATATGTTGTGTAGCTTTGGTGTGAGTTCTGCATTGTTTATATATCAAGTGTTGCTCTTGGTGTGAAAGAAATGGGTTTTTATGTTCAAGTCCTGACTTTATTTTCATTTGGTGGCTGCATCAGCATATTATAATGGGGAAAAAGAACAAAGGGATTTGTCATGGTTGCCGGAAGTCGGGTCACTACTTATTGGATTGTCCGACAAAGAGACCGTGCCCAGTTTGCTGCAAGGGAACATAATGAAGGAGTTCCGTGAAACTTAGCCATTTATGTTATTCTCAAGTTCGTGTAATTCACTGGTTTTATAATATGTTCGTAGATGTCTAACGTCGGATAGTATGTTAATCCCATGGATTTGGAATTAATGTTTGTAATTTCAATGTTTTTATGCAAAAAACCTGTTAGTGGATGTTCTTATTAATCTCTCTTTGCTATCATCCTAGCAACCTGATCTTTTGTTTATATCCAATTTCATGCCATTGACTATATCTGTTTGAAATGGGTTTTGAATCAGTACCTGTGGTGTACACATTGTTAAAAAAGAATCTGTACTAAAAAACTCAATTGGCAACTAAAAAAAATCATTAGATAGTAATGCCTCAAAAAAGATTTGAATGGTTTTGTACTAAAAAAAGCAATGGGAATGCCTTAAAGACAATTTTCCAGAAATCTGTAATTAACATATATTCTCCTCAAGAAATCTGTACTAAAAAAACAACTGGGCAGCCTATTTTCAACAACCTCAAGACATCATATGAAAGTAGATGTTCTATATATACAAAAGCTGTCATTTACATGCCTAGATNTTTTGTACTAAAAAAAGCAATGGGAATGCCTTAAAGACAATTTTCCAGAAATCTGTAATTAACATATATTCTCCTCAAGAAATCTGTACTAAAAAAACAACTGGGCAGCCTATTTTCAACAACCTCAAGACATCATATGAAAGTAGATGTTCTATATATACAAAAGCTGTCATTTACATGCCTAGATCCATACAAAATATATACCAAAGCTGTCATTTACATGCCTAGACCCTTTACACTAGACAAAATAATATTACAAAAACTATTACAAAAAAACCAGTGTTCTATCAGTAGCTAATTGGTTGCAACAAAAACCAAAATACTAGAAGGCAAAAACAGCTAGTTGGTTGCGCGTCGTCATTTTCCTGCCCTCGAAGCTCATGCGCAAGCAGATTCTGCATCCCCCATGTCATTCAAGTCGTCCGCAACATCGTCAAAGTTCACTTCATCTGTTGGAACATAAGGAAGAACCGACTGTGTGTACATTGTTGCTGCTGGACCAGCTATCAGTTTGTTGGATTGTGCTTCACGAGAAACAATCGGGGTTGGAATGAGGTTAAAAGTTTCTTAGTTCCCGGGTTTGTGGTCCTTCGATGCTCGATGTCCCCTGTCTGGCATATTCGATGCCATCGTTGTCGGATTCAAAGTCGTGATCGGATTCTAAGAAGTTCGGATCTTCCTCACAATCTGTCATACAATTCAACCACATTAGATTCTAAATGAACAATTGTTTCTTTGTACATGAATTATAAAAGAACAGTTTATATTTTTTGGCATAAAGAATTCAAAATAATATGAACATGAAAATTATAGGAACCCATAATCTGTTTAGCTAATCAACTATGAGAATATAGAAAAGCCCTTTTGCAAAAGAATTAATTTTCAATAACCCACATAGATGTATACAAGATATTCCAAGGTTGAGCAAATTAAAACAACTAAGCAGAACACAATTCGGCCAAATAAATTACGCTAATACAAAAACTTTTCACCTATGAAAATAAAAGCTGAATACAAACAGTAAAATGGGGAAAAAAACATTCTACCAAATTAAGAAATATACGATAAAAGATGAAGTTTACCGGCTCGGTGGGATTTCTTTTGAACATGGATAAAAATAATTACTCACAATACAAACAGATGGAGGGAGAGAATTTACCTTCAATATTTTCATCCATGTGCACGCTCGAGCAAACAAATGCTGCTTCGATGAAAAGTTTTTGAACTTCTTCTTTGTCGTCTTTGCACTATCGCATTTGAGAAGTCGAATATACAAAAATCAAACAGATGCTGCTTCTCAAATCGAAGTCGAACTTTTTTTGCTTCTGGTTGGGCTCTTCTCACCGATTGGATTGTTTTGAGGGTTTAGGGTTCTTGAGGTTAGGGGGAAATGGATTCACGTAAGGGTTGTTGGATTTGGGAAAACTCAAGTTTCTTTCACAGCAATAGGTTTTTCTAATTTAGTAGCATTTTTTAAATGGTAGAGGCGTGTTTGGAGTTGCTTATTTGGCAATGAGTTGGTAAGTGTGAAATGATTTGGACGTATTTAATTGGCCAACTCAACTTTTCGTTAGCCACGTAGACGCTTTACTTAACAGTTTCAAATGGGTGAGTGATGGAGTTGGACGGAGTGAAGTTCAGTGGCCACAGAGACAATTGGGAAAGTTCGGAGTGTAAGTCGAGACACAATCCAAAATTCAGTGGCTAATGAAACATTTAACTCTAAATGTTGCAAAAATACACCCCTTTAAATCAAGCCCTAACATTTCCACCCCTCTCCTCTCCTCTCTGCCTCTCATCTCTTCTTCCCCCTCATCTCTATCATCTCCACTACGAGAGTGGAAATGAGGAGGAGGATGGTGGAGCTGCCGTCCTCGATTAGGAGTACACAACCCCAGATGACGGAACTATTGCAGCTTCAGGAGGTGTCTCCTTTGGCTATCAAAGCCAAACCTCATATTGTCGAGAATCTTTTTGATCAGTGGCTTTCGGTTCTTGAAACCAATTCATTGGTAAAGTTGTTGTTCTTTTAATTTCGTACTTTTATATTATGGTTTGGTGGCGATTGTGTAAAATTGTAGACGTTAGCTGCTTATTGGATATTCATTTTGTGTTTTCCTGTACATGGAACCCTTTTTGGTCCAATGTTTGCTGTATTAGGTTAATGTTTGATTCTATAAGCACTATCGTTGTGGTGGACTGGTAATTACACACATATTTTAAAAAGCCACTTATGAGAACTGCAAGGTCTGTGGGCCCATAACTATACTATTCTCTCCAATAGCAGATCTATAATTGGTATTCACATTTCGCGACCATACATTTTTCAGGTTCTCTTAGGATCAGAGCTTATAAAATCAAGTTTGGAAGAACGATCATTGCTGAAAAATTTAGGAAGCTGGCTTGGGAAGATTACAATTGGAAAAAATCAAGTTCTAAGGGTACGAGAGATAGATCCCAAATCTCTAATTATAGAGGTTTTCCCTTTTCTCTTATGTAGTGTGTACCTATTGGTCAATGCAGTGTTTGTGGGGGTCCTCTTCTCTGGGATGTTTTTATAATGTTGAATACTACCCTTCATGTTGTGAAGTTGATGATTCAAGGTAAATGATTTTTGGTATGTTTTGCAGGCTTATGAGAAAGGATTAATGATTGCGGTTATTCCTTTTACCTCTAATGTATGTTTATTCTATGGTTGATGTGCAGCTTGCCATAATACTGCAGCATATTGTATTTATGTTGTATTCTTGCTTCAGGTTCTGGATTCATGTTCAAACAGTCTTACGTATCAACCATCTAACCCTTGGACCATGGGTATTCTTGGATTACTCACCGAGATTTATGCAATGCCTAATTTAAAAATGAACCTCAAGTTTGACATTGAGGAAATCCATGTGTATATATATCTATTTCTATTTTGCCTATGCAATTGACCACCAAAATATATGATTTCTTATTTATTTCTGACATTTCTCTGCCTTTCATGTCTTGTTTAAGAACCTAGAGTAGATTTAAAGGATGTAACTCCAACTTCACTTCTCAAAGAACGAGTTCGTGAGGTTGAAGGGAATCCTGATTTTTCAAACAAAGATATTGGAGCCCCAGCTACATATCGTAAATGAAGTCAAACCTGGAGCAATATCTACATAAAATCAACTTGAGCTACCCCTTGATGTTGCCAATCCTCCTCATCCTACTAGCCATTCACGTGTATTATCTCAGGTTTGTGGTGCTTCAGT
The DNA here is from genome assembly GCA_903798365.1 of Fraxinus sp. 1973-6204. Taxonomy (NCBI): domain Eukaryota; kingdom Viridiplantae; phylum Streptophyta; class Magnoliopsida; order Lamiales; family Oleaceae; genus Fraxinus; species Fraxinus sp. 1973-6204. Next base: position 5,059 of record CAIGRR010459952.1, on the reverse strand, counting down.
AGTTATTTTTGATCTAGGCATTAGAGTACTTAAAATGACATAAGAGTACTTACAACTAGCATTGTTAGCATGGATCTGATAAAAGCCAGCAGCAGACCTGTGTAATAGAATAGATATAAGATAATCTAGAGAAATTCCCATGAAAACAAATTAGCAAATAGAAAGGAACGATATAAGTAGGCACGTTCTCTAAGAAAAATAGAGTCAAGCATGAGAACTTACTAAAGAAGGGGATGATAAGACCCACAATCAACGTAGATATCACCAACGCTGTTCTGATGAGGATTGCATACAAATGGAATTTTGCATGATTTGCCGGGATCAATTCCTCCAAACTCAATGCCACTGGGGATATGGTCATATGTATTTCTAGTTAAGAAAGATATTTTTTATTTTTTTCTCGTTCGACACCATTAAGAAAATAAATTACTATAATTGAGTCTACTTTTTTCACCTGATATGATCTACCATGTTGAATTTTAACTACCTTATATTGCTGGATACTTGAAACGAAAAGAAATATAGTTCACTTATTATAAGTTTCTTAGAGCCCCGAGTCTTTGATTCTGAGGCTGCTGTCCTGTTATTTGTTTTTCGTTAAGAAAGTACCACGAGAAGGCAAATTATTGCCGTTGAAACATAAAAAGGATATTTGGTAAATGGATTCACCACCTGGAAAAAATAGGTAGAAAAACATGTTATAACCATGTTCTAAAATTGGACTTGGAGATGCACAATCAAGGCTCCATTGCCGGATGATGAGAAGCTGGCTTTAGGTTTATCAGATCAGCTTCCCTTTGCTCAAAATCTTCTACAAGGTCAAACACGGTTATCAGTTAATCAGGTATGGTGATGATTATATTTATTGGCGTTCTCTTAGTTGTTAGTGATATACATTGATGAGTTACAATGAGGTTTTTCGTGTTTGCAGCTTCCTGTTCTAGCATCTAATATTGAGCAGCAAGTCATTGTCAATCTAAAGCTTCATGCTTTAGGCCTACACTTGCATTTCCAGAGGTCTGAATCAGTTGTTGAAATTTTCGTTTTCTACTTTATAAACCAACTAATTATGCACTGTTACATGCATCTTACTTTATGTTTGTGGCAGTGTACTTCCAATTGCCATGGATAGAGCTATCAAAGAAATAGTGTTGAGTATCATTAGTATGCTAACGTGATCCAACATTCATCACTCTTCATTGCCTGGTTTCATTTCAGTACGTCTAATGTGATTTTTCCTCCGATAAAACTGTTGCACGATATTACAATCACATCATTATGTGATTATTTCGGCAGTCATCCTCAGATGTGTAAGCCGTGATGAGGCTGCCTTGGCTGTGGCTCAAAAGGTGATTTTACAAGACTGTAAGGTGAAGTTACAAGACTGCCTTGGCTGTGGCTCAAAAGGCTTCATATTTTACTACCAAGCGTGAGGCTCAACGACACCCAAATGAGATCTCAAAGCACAAAACTGCATTCATCAAATTGTATCAAACCAGCGACAACTTGAAGCAGAGATGGGACGAGCTCTTAGGCAAGTTGAAGTAGCAAAAAGACCAAATTTTATCAGTTATGCTAAGGAAATTCAAATGTTGTATTGATTCAATGTTGTATTGTATCATATTCTAATGTTGTATTGATTCGAAATTCTGTAATGAAATTATCAATTTTTATGCAATTCCAAAATTTGTTCCCAAAGTGCCATTTTCAATTTTATCGGTCAATTATAATATATAACTGTTAAAAAAAAAGGGAAGGTCTACGACAACGTTGGAAAAACGCTGCAAAAGGGTCTACCACAACGCTGAAAAAACACTGCAAAAGAAGTCTACTGCAAGATTCAAAAAACACTGCAAAAGGATTTACCGCAACATTTAAAAAAATGCTGCAAAAGGGTTTTTCGCAACGGTGAATAAATGTTGCAAAAAGTCTTCCCTCAACGGCAATACCGACCTTCACAACACACGCTAAAACGCTGCAAAAGGTCTACCGCAGCATTTTTTAGCCGCTGCAAAACGTCTTTTTTGGTGTAGTGAATGAAATTCCGATTAATCAATTAACAAGTGTTTTACAATTAATTAATTGTGTTGGTTGACCAAATTTAATTAATTGGATTAATTAAATATTGGAACGAATTAAGTTTAATAGACGGGTCAAGCTCACTTGAACTTATATTAATAAGCCATTAGGATTTCAGAAAAATAGAACATAACACAATTCATTAACTTGCTATCACAAGAAAAGAGAAACCCTAATTTTCTCTCATTCTTGTTTCCTGTATGGATTTCCATTGGAGGCTGAGCAATTGTACATCTGTGGATTGCAAATCATGATTGTTCGTGTTTCAATATCAATAAAAGAGTTTACAAAATTTATCAAATGTATTATTCTAATAGTTTCTATCTAAACAAAAAGCATATCCGTGGTAGAAATTGAAAAATAATTTATTTTTCGTTGTACATGATTAAGTAAATTTCCAACATTACTAGTATTTGCTTTAAATATTACAAGTTCAGGTTGAATTTAAATATCAAAAGGATTGACCCCTAAATTTAGTGAGAGATTATGCAAATCTAGGTTTGCAGTTGTTTATTTTAGATACAAAAGGTAGTGAAGCTCTTTTGGCATCCGTACAGACATTTGCAGAATAAAACCTTAAAGATGGCCACTGTTGCCTGCCGCTACCTCACACATGGAAATCAACCCAGGTAAAATGCTACGGTTTAATTTGTTAAGTTTATTTGGCTGTTAGTTAATTTCTCTTTGTTCGTTCGAGTTCTAATCAGATGAAAGATGACCAAACATAAATTTTGTGAAATTACTTATAGGAAAAGATAATGATAATAGCGTTTAACAGTACAAACTATTGTTTTAATTCCAAACAAATTGATATCCCAACTTGTATGCTATGGAGATTTATACAATAATTTAGTTTGTCTATTACACAAGGCAGACATAGTTTGCGTCCATAGAAATATGCAAAAATTCTGGAAAACTCGTGAAATTTAATTTAACTCTCGAGTCTCCAGTAATATGGACATACCATAGTGGTTAAATATTGTATGTTTAAGGAAAAAAATACAATATTTCAAATCTGACTTTCTGAAACGGCAATGGTCATATGGAAAAAAGATTTACATTGTTTTGGGGACTAAAAAGTTGGTACAGCAAAGGAATCGCGAATTTAGAATAGATGATATAGTGCCCCTCGGGGCATAGCTCAGTGAAGAACATGGATGAAGTAGTCTCAACTGAGATGGCAGCCGCAGTGTGAGGGTTCGATTCCTGCCTCTAACAAGGTTTGAAATTGGACTCTTTGTGGGCACCAGTATGGCAGCTCTGTACCCTAGCCTGCTGAGGCACATCCCGCGATTTACCTCCTCCACGATGCTCTAGGGGCGGAGCGGTGGGGGGGCCCTCAATGTTTGGGTTCAACCTTTTTTAGAATAGATGATATAGTGAATGACTCGATTTACTCGTGTACTATGATCCAAGTAGGGCAATATATGCTACATGGTACATTCCACAATGGTGATGTGTTCAGTGTTAACTAAAAGAACGTCGTTGTCCTCTTTAATTTATCAATAGTTAATTTGACTTGTCACTTTCAGCAATTGGCATATGTATAGAGACTATCAATACAATAAATATAATATGTAAAAGAAATAATTAATTCAGATGAAGTGCCCAATTGGTGAAAAGTATGGAATTTGTGGGAGGTCGGGGGTTCGAGCCACACCTCACGCATTATATTAAAAAGTCTTTGATTGAGGCCTTTGGGTCAACTAGCCAATAAAATATTTAATGGGTTCAGAATTATTTAATGGGTCAACTAACCAATAAAATATGACAATTTTTAACTGTCAAGTACTAACAACTCATTACCACTAGCCATAAAAATTGCAAATAATACTGGATCATGGTGGAGGCAGTTACATCAATTTTTTTTCCTATATAAACAAACATCTGGACATTAGAAAAATCACTACAAAACGAAATTCTATCTTCCTATTAAAAAAATATTATACTCAATTTTATATATTTTCTGGAGTACACTTGAGAGTTCTGAAAACCATTTATGATTACTACACAATTGGTTTATTTGATTATTGTATCCTGGAGATGATTGTCCACAGAGGTCGCAGCAGTTATCGACACACAATTTCGCTTTAGGATATCGTGCTGTCACNGCACAATTGGTTTATTTGATTATTGTATCTTGGAGGTGATTACCCATAGAGGTCGCAGCAGTTATCGACAGACAATTTCGCTTTAGGACATCGTGCTATCACGAGACTCGATCAGTTGATAAGTTTTATTTTTGCACTTTACTATATTGCAATTAGTTATAATTCTAACAGTCTAAAGTGAAAATTCTAATTTTTTATTAGTTACCATGTCTACAGTAGATATATATGTTCCTAAGTATTCTAAAAAGCCTGAATTATTTGATGTAAAGAATTTTAAGAGATGACAAATGAAGTTGCGATTTTATTTGGAAACTCTTAAAATTATTGATGCTATCGAATATGATAAACATGTTTCTAAAATTGCTAATAAATCTACTGATAAGGAAATATCAGATTTAGCTAATTGGGAACATAATGATTATATGTGCAGAAACCATATTCTAAATTGCTTCATGTTGGATTTATATGATGTTTATTGGTCATGTAAATCAGCTAAAAAATTAGGGAACTCATTAGAAAAGAAATATGCCACTCAAGATGCTGGAACTAGGAAATTTGTTGTGGGAAGATTTTTAGATTTTAAAATGGATGACATTAGAACGGTGGTCAGTTAAGTTGAAGAATTACAGATTATAATTCACAAAATTATTGCTGAAGGATATAAAATCTGTTAGGGTTTTCAAGTATCTGCTATAATTGAAAAATTATCACCTTCTTGGAAAGAGTATAAAAACAGTTTGAAACATAAAAGAAAAGAAATGTCATTAGATGATCTGATTATCAGAATTAGGATTGAGGAGGACAATAGAATGGCAGAATGTAGGGAGAGACCAGACTTGGGTACAAGGGCCAATCTTATTGAATGAAGT
>CAIGRR010459890.1:0-10293 GCA_903798365.1 Fraxinus sp. 1973-6204 | reverse complement strand
AGACAACTCAATCTCATCCGTCCATTACATTCCTCTAAACCATACACCTACCTTTGTCGACGAGCTTTGTCAACAAGCTTTGTACAAATAGATTATTTGAACATTAAAATCATGATATCTTTAAGTGAATGATTTGGGATAACTTTAAGGGAAAATAGTAACGGTGGTCCCTAACCTTTTAACCTTTTGATAATAGGGTTCCGAACCTTTGATTTCTAGCACCCGACTCCCTAACTTTTGAAGCGTCTACTCCTGAGGTCCTTTTGTAATGGAAATCGTTGTTCGACTTTTAAAAGTCAAAATTTGGTAGAAAATGACTCTTGTGCCCTTAATTTGGATATATGAGAAGAAAAAGAAATTATATATATATATGGTTCTAAACCTTTCTTTTCTAGCAGTCCCAGTCCCTAATATTTGTAACATCTACGCTCAAGGTCCTTTTGTGATGAAATTCGTGGACTGACAATTCAAAATTCAAAATTTTGCTCAAAAAACAAAGAAAAGAAAAGCAACTTTTCTACCCTTAGTTTTGATGTGCCCCTATAGCTGCTCAATACGGCCAAGTTCTATGCCTTTGCATTTAAAATATTTATGTCAATATTTTGAAATACAAAAGAGGTGTGGCTAGAGTGGGGATTTGGGCGAGGTGGTGGTTGCATTTTGTAGAGTGTTGTTTTTTCCTCATTTATGATGGTAAAATAATCTTTTTATGCAAAATGTTGAATTTTTAATAGTCAATTCATGGTTTTCCGTAACTAGGGACGGACTCGAAGTTTTTTTCTAGTGTGGACGATATTTGTAATGGTAAAAAAATAACAACTTTATAACACAAACATTATACTAAAAATGAAATATCTTACGACTGTTCTTTAGGAGGTTTCATACTTTGATATTTTTGTGTAATCACTTCATTATTTAAATAATATATCTTTTTCCACAGAAATTTATGATTATACGATTTTGGGTTGCTCTGCTTCGTTTTGTTTGACATTGCCTTTTTCGCGCTCTTTTTATTTATTTTGAAGACAAAAATTTGTTTAAAGCTTCTGTTTATTATAATCAAGTCTGAAGTCAAGCTAATGTGCCTTAGTTTTCAACCGTTGTTCACTTGTTATGACAATCATTAGCTCATTAGAGTTGATTCATATGTGCTTATATCATTGCTCATTACACATCATTTCTTAACCAATTTCTAAGGTTTCATTTGCATTCATACTTCTTATGTATGGGCAATAAATTGATCTAAGTTATGTTTGAAGATTTCAACATCTAAGTAACCACTGAAAATATTTCTCGAATGTTTTCACGCTTCCTATTACAGCTATCATGTTGCAGTTAATAAAATAATCTTATAAGATTGGACCATTATTTGGCCTATTTCAATTTTATTTTTATTTTTTAACTTGGGTTGTTGACTTAATTTGTTAAATGGGGGTGACTCAAATTGGGTCCGCCCCTATCCGTAACAAAAGGACCTTGGGTGCGGAAATTTCAAATATTAGAGACTCGAGATGATAGAAATCAAATGTTTGGGACCCATTGTCAAAAGCTTAAAAGGTTAGGGACTTCGAGTGATTATTATTTTTCTTTTCAATGGCCTACAGTTTTTGTTACAAAAGGACCTCAGACGTAGACTTTTTATGAGTTAGGGACTCGGGGTACTAAAAATCAAAGCTTTGAGAGCCAACAATCAAAAGGTTTAAGGGTCAAGGTTCCACAGTCCTATTTTTCCTAACTGTAAAGGAGTCGTATTTTTCCTAACTGTAAAGGAATGCCTGAAGAAGTATAGTCAGCCCCATTTTGATAAGAAAACATATTTTAAAATAGTGATTTTTTCGGAGAACATGTTAAAAAAAAAAAAAAGATTTCAAGTTACATATAAAATTATTTTATGAAAGAAAGTATGGTTGAAAATAAGTTTTTTAAAAAAATGAGGGGTCAAACATAATCATAATAACATATCACACCAATTCAATCTTATCAATTTATGTCATAACTTCTATCAAGAAAGCTAATCAATGATAATATTTATCACATTACTTCTTCTTCTTCTTCTTCTTTAGTTTTTATGTATTTCAAACCAAAAATATGTTTGAAAAGCTCTCTGCCTTGAAGACTGCATCATAACTTAAAACCAGAAAAGATAATTTCCAGCCAGAGTCACGTGGTGTACATGTGGCAAAAGAATGTAGGCCGATGCCATTATCATAATGATGCGGCAATTTTGGTCAAACACATGAGCATTCAAATCGGTATAGATGGCCCGAACCTGTAGGCCGTGGTAGCCGACCCCTAGTTACTAAAGTGGATTGGTAGAGGCCTACCAAAAAGAATCTTTGTGCAAGATCATGTAGCAAGTGTGGTGACGTGATAACTTAATGTAAATATTGCTCTACTTAACAAACAAGTCTGGTCTATTCTTACATGACAAGCCTAAAGTTGTACAACTGCCATTCACTTAATACAATATGGCCTAAGAATGATTAATTGGCACCAATAACAAGAAAACCTACGCGATGCGAACCCACATAGCAATTGTAGCTATGAAACCCACGATAGATTTGATCAAACTCAAGAACGCCAAGAATCAACTTTAAAAGAAAGCTTGACCTAATAAATTATTGAACCAAAGAATTAAGACAATTGCAACAATATCTTGACCCCCATGATCACAAAATTTATAAACCTTTCTTGAATTGTTGAACGCCACAAGAATTTAATTCTTGATAAGTTCAGAATTAATTGAATGAAGAACAAGTAGAAAACAATATGTCTTGCAATAATTTCTCTCAAAATTGTATGTTATTACAATGAATTGAATGAATACTATTTATATGGAACCGATAAAACCTAATTAAAAACAAAATTAATCCTAAAAGATATCAAAAGATACCATCAAATAGTTTAACTAAGATAGATCTAAACAAAACTTGGAAAAAAAGGGGTCCAGAATTTGTACTATGCGGTCACATAGGCTAATAACTTGCGATCACATAGGCAAGTCATCAGCCTTCAACTAGGTTTCGGTAAGGGGCTATGCGACCGTATACTTATGCGGTCGATAGGTTTTCACTTTAGCTCCCTGATCCGTTGCTCGAACCATGTTGATCCATCTTGTTCCCACTTCCAAGCCTAACATGAAACTTGTCCATTTACTTGTTCTGATCGATGTTTCGTCTACTGTAGCTTGAGCAAGCAATCTCATAGCTTCATTGACCTTCTATGCCCATGACATTATCATTGGTCATTCCTCCACAATCAACGGTTCCTTGTCATCGCTAGCTCTCATACCATAGATATCATCATTCCCTTCCTCTTCAAAAGGATTCGTCCTTGAATCTCCACCTGCATCAAACAAGAAAAAATTAGAAAAATTGAAAGTAGCAAAACTGTTATACTCACCGGAAGGTCAAACTTATAGGCATTGTCATTGATCTTTTCAAGAACTTGGAACGGCTCATCTCCTCTCAGTTACAACTTTGATTTCCTTTGAACTTGAAAACATTCATTTCTCATATGTACCCAATCTCCCGGTTCAAATATAATGCGCTTTCATTTTTTATTTGTTTGAGAAGCATAATGCCCATTTTTCTTCTCAATTTGGCATTGTATCTTCTCATGGAAGGATCTTACCAAATCAGTCTTCTTCTTTTCATCTAAACTACGTCTTTTATCAACAGTAAATGAATTAAATCCAAATGTGTTAATGGATTAAAACCATAAACAATTTCAAACAGAGTAGCGTGGCCCTATTACATGCAATTCTATGAATGACAAGCAATCCGCCCAACCCTTTAAATTCTTATTGACTATAGTGCGTAAAAGTTGCGTGAATGTCCTATTAACTACCTCAATTTGCCCATCTATTTGTGAATGACAAGTTTTAGAGAATAAAAGTTTAGTTCTTAACTTACTCCACAAAATCTTCTAAAAACGGCTAAGGAATTTAACATCTCTATCTGACACTATACACCTAGGTAGGGATGTAATTGGATAGGATATGGACCGAATATGCCTATATCCAATCCGATAAGAATAATTATCTAATTCGATCCGATCCGATAATCCAACATATATTTGATTGTTAAATCCATATCTTTTTTGCTATGTTATCGGATATTCGATCCGATAATCCGATCCGAAATTAAAGAAATTAGGAATACAATAATGTTGGAATCAACTTTATTTATTTATTTATTTTTCCAATTTTTCAATTCTTGAAAGAATATAATTTTTTCAAATTTTTTATGTTTTGAATTTGATGACTTTTTATTCTAAATTTATTTATTTTTGTAACAAATAACATACCATAAAAATATTTTACCAATACAAATAACAAATTGGTTCGGCTTGACCTATATCCATATTTGATCTATTTAGTTAATAGATTATCGAATTCGGATCTTGATCGAGTTATCGGATTGAAATCTTGATTATATCTCCCATTAATTTCATCAGATTCGGATCGAATTCCAATCCATTAACAGCCCTACTCCTAGGTACCCCATGTAAGCGCATTACTTCTTTAAAGAACAAATTTGCAATATTAGTGGTATCATCAATTTTAGGACATGGAATAAAATGTGTCATCTTACTAAATCTATCTATCACCACAAATATAGATTCTATTCCTTTCTTAGTCCCAAGTAAACCCAACACAAAATCCATAAATACATCAACCCAAGACTCACTTGGAACGGGTAATCACGTACACAAACCTTGAAGTAAAACCTTAAACTTAGCCCTTTTACAAGGGATACATCTATTACAAAACCGATCAATATCAACTTTCATTTTAGACCAATAAAATTGTTCATTTAGCATCTCCAAGGTTTTCTTAGTCCCAAAGTGACCCATTAAACCTCTATTGTGTGCTTCACATACTAACAATTTCTCTCAGTGAACATCTAGGTACATATATCTTATTCTCTCGAAATAAATATCCATTATACTTAAAGAACATATTTATAGAACCTTTGTCACATAATTCATATATATTAGAAAAGTTCGGATCATTAGTATCCATGTCTCTAACATATTCAAATCCTAGCAATTTGGCACCCAAAAACGTAAGAAGTACATACCTACTTGACAATACATCAATTACCACATTTTCTGTACCTTGTTTGTGTTGAATAACAAATGAAAATGTCTCGATGAACTCCATCACCTTGCCTGTCTCTTCTTTAATTTACCTTGACCCTTTATATATTTCAAGGACTCATGATCTGTGTGAAACACGAACTCCTTTGGCCATAGGTAGTGCAGCCACGTCTACAAAGTTCGAACAAGTGCAAACAACTCCTTTTCATATCTAGGATAGTTGAGAGCTGTTCCACTTAGTTTTTCACTAAAGTAAGCTATTGGCCTTCGTTCCTTCATTAAAACGGCTCCAATACCTATTTCTGAGCCATTAAATCCAATCTCAAAAGTATTGTTAAAGTTAGATAGTGATAAAATCGGTGAGGTATACAAACTATTCTTGTTAAACGCCCTAATGAAATCCTACACTTTTCTTTACAATCTTCGTGAGTGGTGTGGCAATATGCTAATTTTTTTTTAAAAAAACACCTATAAAAGCTAGCTAAACCCTGAAAGCTTTTTACCTCAGTTATTTTTTTGGTGTTGGCCACTTCTTGATGACTTTGATTTTCTTTTCATCAACTTCAATTCTCTTTTCAATAACAATATAACTAAGAAAAACAACATTTTCCATGCAAAATGTATACTTTTTAAAGTTGTTCTCATATTAAGACCGCAAGCACACATTTTAAATATCCTATATGCTCATTTAAATTCTTACTATATACCAAGATATCATCGAAGTAAAGTACTATGAATTTACCTATAAATGCACGCAAGATATGATTCATTAATCTCATAAACATGCTGGTGTATTTGTAAGTCCAAATGACATAATTAACCACTCATATAAACCATACTTAGTCTTAAAAGTAGTTTTCTACTCATCTACTTCTCTTATCCTTGTTTGATGATATCCACTTTTAAGATCTATTTTTTTTTCATCAACTTCAATTCTCTTTGCAATAACAATATAACTAAGAAAAACAACATTTTTCATGCAAAATGTATACTTTTTAAAGTTGTTATAAAGTTGTTCTCATATTAAGACCACAAGCACACATTTTAAATATCTTATATGCTCATTTAAATTCTTACTATATACCAAGATATCATCGAAGTAAAGTACTATGAATTTACCTATAAATGCACGCAAGATATGATTCATTAATCTCATAAACATGCTGGTGCATTTGTAAGTCCAAATAACATGATTAACCACTCATATAAACCATACTTAGTCTTAAAAGTAGTTTTCTACTCATCTACTTCTCTTATCCTTGTTTGATGATATCCACTTTTAAGATCTATTTTATTAAACATGCATGATCCATGTAATTCATCTAGCATATTATCTAATATAGGTATATAATGGCGATATTTAACCGTTATGGTGTTGATAGCCCGAGAGTCTACGCGTATCCTCCAAGTCCCATCATTTTTCGGCACAAGCAGCACCGATACGACATATGGACTCATGTTTTTCACATACCCTTTGCTCATCAATTTTTCCATTTGTCTTTGAAGGTCCTTGGTCTCCTTGGGATTACTCTGATAAGCCTGCATGTTTGGAATGACAGCTCCAGGTACGAAGTCAATTTGATTCTCAATGCCTCGAATGGGTGGCAGCCCACTAAGCATGTCATTCGGAAATACCTCTTCGAATTCCTGCAATAACAAAGTATCCAAACTAGGGATGAGTGTTTTAGATTCCTCAAAATTGAGGAGTGATTCCTTATAAACCAACAAGATCATGGGTTGGTTCTAAATTACTGCCATCTTCAACTCACTCCATTTTGCAAAGAAATTCACTTTCGACTTTTATCTGCTCTCACAAGACTCTTTTTCATTTATCTCTTATGGCTTTACTCTTTTTTCTTGACAATTAGCCACCTTACTTTTTTCTATTTTGCTTTCTTGTCGTAAAAGATTAATCTCACTCTTTTTTTCTCTCATTCTTTTTTCTTCCCTACTTTTCAATTTGATTTGATCTTCATAAACTTGTGTTGGTGTTAACGGTGCAAGAGTATTAGATTTCCTTTCTTTAGTAAAGTTGTACCTATTTTTGTACCTAGCATGCATTACCTTACTATCAAATTGCCATCGCCTCCCCAACAAAATATGCCTGACATGCATAGGAATTATATTATACATCACTTCATCGTAATACCTCACAATTGATAAACTTACCAACACTCGCCTATTCACCTTAACATCTCCACATTCATTTAACCACTGCTTTGTAAGGCTTAGGGTAGCATAGTTAATTTCATTTTTTAACAAGTGTAGTGCAAGCCACATAGTTACAACTACCCCCATCAATTGTCACACTACATACATTGTTGTTGATATGACATCTCGTGTGAAATATGTTCTCCTGTTGTTACTCCAAGTCATCATATTCACCCTCGCTATCACTCACCACTTGTTCATTGTCTCACAAGATCATCACCCTTTTATTTGGATATTGAGAAGTAATGTATCCCAATTCAAGCACTTGAAGCATTTGATGTCCCGTTTCTTGGAAGGTTGGGAATCTACCTTAGGTGTAACCTTGCTAGAAACTTCATCTTCATCTTTCGGTAGCTCAGTTTTACTCTTTGAAATGGCCCCATCACCTCTATTGTTGTCCAACTTCAATTTCCAAGAAAGGTTGGAACCCAAAGAGCCTGATGGATATTTAGCTGCTCTCTTCCTCTTCAACATCCTCTCCACCTTCATAGTTACATGTAGAGTGTCCTTCAGCCCCACATAATGTTGTAGTTCTACCACATTAGCTATCTCTCAATTCAGACGTTCAAGAATCAGGCTATACTGGCCTCTCGATCCTCCTTAACATTCGCTCTCATGGAAATCTCCATCTTCCTGTGATAATCTTCTACACTCCTAGATCCTTGACAGAGGCTCTATAAATTTTGATAAAGATCCATACAGTAATGATTTGGAAACCAGTGTGCTATAGTATAGATGTGTGTGTACCTCTGCAAAGAACGTAATACATTCTTTAACCAAGTCTGTTAACCTTAAGGTTCATTTCCAAGGATCATATGATGCCTTGAAGATGAAACAGGCCCAACTTCAAAGTCCATGCATTATATAAATATTTATACATAGACTTAGGAGACTATTGTTACGTTTCACCCAACGAGGCTCCAAGTAAAGCCACATGGTGCACACGTGGCAAAAGAATGTAGGCCGACGTCGTCATCTTGATGATGCGACAATTTTGGTCGAACCCATGAGTATTCGAACTAGTATGGATGGACCGAATGTATATGCTACAGCCGACCTATGGTTATTGAAGCAGATTAGCAGAGGCCTTCCAAAGACAATCTTTGTGCAAGATCCAATAGCAAGTAGAGTGACAACTCAATAAAAAGATTGCTCCACTCAACCAACAAGTCAAGTTTAGTCTTACATGGCAGGCCTAAAGTTGCACAACTGCCATTTCACTTAATGCAGTATGGCGTAAGAATGATTGATTGACACCAATGACAAAAGAACACAATCGTAGGGATAAAGCCACGTATGTATGCATTCTATGATTCACGTCTGTCACCTTCTACTATAAAAGCTCTTTCTTAGCACCATTCGAAGGTAATACCAGTTTACATACATAAACCTCTCTACATTTTGTTGCTTTATATTGTATCCCCAGCTTCAACCCCTTTTTTCTTGATAAAATCTATATCGTAAGCTTGTCCCTCATTCAACTATATATTCCATCATATTGACTGGATCGTAGGAGTGCTTGTGATCGCTTCCTACATCACCAGAGCCTAGCCATATGTCCTAACGGTTTGTCTAAGTGTGTAGGATGAAAGTTTACGTAGAATCTGTTTGTCACATCACCTATATGAAAAGTGGGGTCAACATTAAGTATCGGTCAAAATGAAAATAATTATAAACAAATAATTCAGGTATGCAAAAATGTAGAATCTTATAACACATAAAAAGGTGTGGACGTTGAGCTTGGAAATTATGTTTTAATCATCTTATAAGCAAATTTTTGTTTTAAGGACAAAAAATAAGAATTAGACTAAAGTAAAGTGAGTTTAAAAAATGTGAATTCGACAAAGAGAATCCCCAAAAAGAAAAAAGAAAAAGGTAAAACATAAAGAAGGAATTAAACATGGCCTTATTAAGCTTCTATTTGAGCTTTATTTTTGTGGAAATATATTTTTCTCTTTCTTATTTTCAATCATAAATTCTTCAATAAAATAATATTACATGTAAATTCGAAACGTTTCTTTATTTTTTAACCACACTTTCTCCAAAAATCACAATTCCAAAATATTTTTTTCCAAAAACATATTTTTTATGAAGCCCAAACAATAGCTAAACAGACACACAAGAACTTTAGATTAAGAAAAAAACTAATTAATTAGGATTGAGAACTATTTATTGGGTCACTAGGGTGGTGATAGCTGGTCGGGGGGGCATGATGGGATCGGGGTGGAGATGCAGTTTTATGATTAGAATTACTACATTGTTATGTGTACATTTAGTTTGACATTTTATGATTTGGCATGCAACTAGCCAATTATTTGAATAACACTTATTGATTAATGTCTAGATTTTTCACACATCATAGAATGTACACCAAGGTGTTCAAAATAAATGTGCAATGAGCTTAATTCTTAGAATTAAGTGTCACATACTCACTTCTTGTTGATAAAGTGGGTTATATGGACTTTTTGTCTGTTTGGGACAATAGATATGACTTAAATGCTACAAAGTGAAAGCATGAAGACTTAGGGCCTGTTTGGGCCGAATTTTAATTTGATTTTAATTTAAATCAAAATCAAATAATCATTATTAACCACATCTTTCATAGGTCTCACATCTTGTCAACCACACATTTCAAATTTTTTTTACAATCTACTTAAAATCTGATTTTAATCTACACCAAATGCCCTCTTAATTATTTCAGTTAAAAGATTGAAAGTCTAACTTTGTGTAATGAATTAAAAAGCATCTTAACTGATGTGAACCCAGCCAAGAATTGATTTTGGGAACTCACGAACAAGATGGAACTAACCCAATAAATCTAGAAATCACGTCGTGTAAAGATCAATCCGACCCCTTGTTCGACCCGTACCAAGAACTGAGATTCCGCGTGAGAAATCCAGCCCGTTGATTACCTGGAACAAGAACCTTGAAGTGGAAACGCCACAAAAGGACTCGAAACTTTTTGATAAGTTCAAGATT
>CAIGRR010459785.1:0-10186 GCA_903798365.1 Fraxinus sp. 1973-6204 | reverse complement strand
GCCTTTGTTGGGTTTTGGTCATTTTATTAAATGGCACGACTCTCCCTGCATTGTATTGGAAGGAATGCCATACATTTGGCTGGCGAGGATGCAGTCGAATTTTCTTCCACTGTTCATCAGCCTGAACTGCCCCTCGAAAGGCCATTTCCCATATAATGGTATACTCTGTTCTCCACTAGGCTGGGAACTTGAAGCAATGCTATGGCGATGTGATATTGCTGCATCCCTGGTTTGCCCACATTCTCCTTCATTTCTGTATTGCATCTAACGCACAATACACCCTCATCCTTTCTAGACTCTTTCCTTTTGATTCGCTCAAAAACACTGGGATGTGACTCGAAATCCTCTTCTCCATCATCTATGACCAACTTGAATTTTGGCAACTTACCTTTGAAGCCATATGTCACCATATTCACTCCAAGTGGATGTGAGAAATGATTTTCATCTACTGCCATTTTCTTCTTAGCTTCGAACGTGATTTGTCCTGACTTAATAGCATCATGTAATACATGAAGAAAAACCAGACAACTATTAGTCATGTGTGACCACGCATTGTGTTATTTACAATATTTTTTTACCCTTAATTTGTTCAGGGTCTGGAAACTTATGCTTATCGCTCAACTTTATCTGTTTATCCTTATACAGCTTATCAAATATAAGGTCAGCTTTGGTCACGTCGAATGAGAACACTCTAGCCTTTTTGTTTTCATCTTTTATAGGCTCATTCTTCTTTAACATTTCAGATTTAGCCATCATAGGACATGCATATGCATCTCTTTTAACCAATTCGACCAGACATATTTCGATCTAATCATAATGTTCGTCATCAACAACATGAACATCAAAGTTCGGGTCTATATAATAACTAGAGTTTTTCATTTTTTTACCTTCTCTTACCAGCCGTTCATATCTAATCAAGTTAGCACTCAACTGAAAGAGATCATGAAATTCCATGTCCTGGAATTTCTTTTTTAAATCAAAACTCAAACAGTTTTGAGCAATTCTAACAAATTCTTTTTCAAGCAAAGGTATGAAGCACTTACTCCTAGCTATTTTAAACCTCTGGAGGAAGCTTTCTGCCAATTCATTTGGCAATTTACGTAAATTCATCAAATCGGACAAAGTAACTTCAGATTCAGTTTTGTAAAACTGAGCATGGAACAATTGTTCCAATTGTTGCCATGTTTGGACAAAATTTGTTGGCAAGTTAAATTTGTAGTGTGAATCGCCCTATATGTTCCAAAGTAGAAACTTTTCCTAGACCAGTAAATAATGAAAATTTCGGTACCTTATACCCTCTAGGCCACAGATACGCTTGGTCCACCCAATCAGGATATGGCTTTGTATAAGTTGGCCTGATAAAAAGATGCATTCCAAAAGCCATTTATCTTGTACTATTTCTGTAATTTGATCCCTCAACATAACGTTGGAATCATATGGGACTCTTATAGGCTGATTCATTAGTGGGATCACTTGAGGCCTAATGTTTGGTACCTGGTTTTTGGCAGGGATGCCATTATTTAAACCATTATTACAATTAATTTGAGTGTTCCTGATATCATTGACACGCAAAGTGTTCTGTCCATTGGTTTGGACATTGTCTCTTGCAATTTAGTTACCCCCAAGTTTGGTGCTCTACTACCAATATTTAAGTTAGCCATTCCACCGCCCCCTGGTTTGAAGTAGATGGTCTAAAGGGTGGTTCTATTCCTTGATTNATTTAGTTACCCCCAAGTTTGGTGCTCTACTACCAATATTTAAGTTAGCCATTCCACCGCCCCCTGGTTTGAAGTAGATGGTCTAAAGGGTGGTTCTATTCCTTGATTTGGACTTAGGACTGGGGAATTTTGACCTACAACCATTCTAGCTTGAAAGTAATTCCCTATACTTGGCATGACTGGCTGACAAATTTGGCCCACTAATTTGTTCATGATTTCTTTTAGATTGTTTAGTTGTTTGGTCATGTTGTCATAATGGACATTCTCATTTTGAATAAACTTCTCCATGTTATGAACATTTCGTAAGTTTACATGCTCAACGACGTCTTGTGTGAGTTCACTTAGCAATACACGCATGGTCCGAGGACTCAAATTTGTCATTGACTCGTAACGACTTTGACTCTGTCCATCTGTTCTTGGAGTGTTCTGCTGCTCCTCATATCGTTCAATCATAGACTGGACTAGTCCCTGGCTTGCGGCTCTTTATCAGAGTTTTTATGAGACATATTGCTTTCACTTTTGTATCTTCAAACACCAAATTGTCCCACTGGGCGTGCAAAATTATTTCGCGCAGAAAGTCGGGCCTGGCTAACAATTAAGAGGGGGTTCAAACGATTATGTAAGAAACAGACATCTTGAGATAAAGTCCCAAAAATTGGTGCTTTATTGATGAATATTAATAATCGGCGAGAAGCGAAAATGCCTCCAAGGGGCGAAAGCACACAGAACAGTTGAAAATTAAGTTCGATAAAAGTAAAGGAAATGAAAATTACATATTCTCTGTTCGAGAGTGTTTGATTCGAGATCCTTTTCTTATATGTCTTCTCTTCTATTTTATACTCCTCTAACAGTTGTTGCCATGGAATCGCCCGAAACTGTTGGTCGTCCTGTAACTATCCACGTTTTTTATCATGGCTGAATTGTCATGGAACTTGAGTTTTAACTGCTATCATTACTTCCGTTATTTAACCGTTTATAACTAAGATTCTTAGATCATGGGACATGATGAGATTGTCCATTAATTGCCTCAGTAACCGTTGCTTATAATAACAATTTCGCCCTGGGCTTGAGCGTCTCGTAGTCTTTGGCGATGATGACACGTTGCCTTGAGTAATAATACAGTTTCATAATCGCTCAAAGCTTGGGCGTTTAGCATGCTTGGGCGATAATGGGCTTTCGCTATATTACTCTGTCTTGGGCCTTCTATATAGTCTTCTTTAGGTCTATCCTTCGAACTTCTTAATTGGGCTCCATTCCTTGGGCCCCATTCCTTGGGCCATTTAATTGGGTTGCATTTTTATGTGTCAACATCCTCACAATAACATAGATGCCTAACAGGCAGTACCTTCCATTGTGCCTCTCGGATCCTAGAGAGTAAGGTAGCCTCATATAGAGCCCCTGCAACTAGCTTCTTGCTGCATGTTTAAGAACACAAAATCTCTATAGTTAGAATGTAATATGTTAGGACGTTGTAGTATGTGACACACAATTACAACTGAAGTAGAAATGAAACATTATGAACACCAAATTTCTACGTGAAAAAATCACGGACAAATTGTAGAAGAATTTCACTATAGCAAAAGATTACAAGAATTTCTTTTTAAAATAAGGAGAGCACAATTGACAATACTCTTTCTTATACTAGAAGGAAAAATACACTTTCTCAAATAAAATGAAAGACAATATTTAGGATAAACCTTACTTTTTTCTCTCTAAAACTCTCTGTTTTTTGCACTCTAAAATGAGATTTTACCTCCAAAATTGGGATGGATAATTAGAGGAAGGAAACCATGTATTTTAGGCTTAACCAAACATGCTCTAAATATACTACCGAAAGGTGAGAAAACAAGCTATCAAGTTATGGGAGTAAGTAACAATTACCTTCCCCGAACAAACCCAATTGTTAAATTAATGAAACCAATGGGCCACCTATAGGATTCTTCGACTGCTGGATCCTCAGGTACTTGAAGTTCCCATTCACCGGATTGCTTCTGTACAGTATAATTGCAATGAATATTGAGGCACCTGAAGTTCTCTATTGTCAATTTTTTATCTCCGTGATTACAATATCTTTTTCAGAAAGGATTTTGTACAAAGAATCATCTAGTACAACTGGAGAAGATGATAAAATACAAGTGCAACAAGTATTATGAAAACTGAGGACAACCAACCTATTTTTTATTTTTCTTACTTGCATAGCGCACATATCAATAAAACATATAATGTAAACAGTAAAAACCACGGTTTGCCCGAGTCATTCTACATATTTGATTGTTTACCAACAAACCGTTGGACAAAAATTGAAGAATAATATATTTTATTTATATACTGAAAAAGAACATAACTAGAAATTAACAACTGAAGAGGAAATTATTTAAAACTACAAAAGGGATTCACTTCCTTACCTTTAGGGATACGACGGAAAAATCTATAGAAATTGAGCACTTAATTTCTACACCGTCAAACTGAATTTATAGGCTCAACCCCATGAATGGTGAGTTAAATCCATTTATTAACAACGTTGGAGTTTCAACATTTTTAGGTACTATAGGAAATAAGGGCAAAATGTAAACCTTCCTAAAAGGCTAATTTTTGGCTCCTTCTGTCTGATATTTATGTATGTAGGTCACGCTCACATGTAAATTTAAGATCCAAAGTGTTAATTTTCGTGCGCGCATAGAAAGAGTATCTGTGCTACACATGAGTACACCTTACAAAAGTATATTCATACGTGAACCAGTGATTGCCTCTTTCATTTTCTTATATGAAACATTTTTTATTATTTTCCTTTCAACACATAAACTCCTTTATATGATACACCGTACACTTTGAATTTCAATTTCTCATTCATCTGAATATCAATTTTGACAAATAAATGTATGATTTTAATATTCTCAGGATAACACAAATCCACTTTAATATTCCAAATCGAACGAATGGATTCACTCAAAATTATATCAAAATAGCCCATACACGACACATTTTTCAAACACAAACAATTACACCAAAATAAAAGCAAAGTTACAATTGCCATTCAAGGCTTGCAGCAGAAACGGCCGGAAAAATTCACCATTTGTAAATTGGTTTTCCCTCATTTAAATCTGATGATTTCTCTCTTGATTCCTTTCCGTCTATTGATTGATAAAATATCCTGATCATATATTCTGTGGATTGAAACATTTTTTTTTCATAATGCATTTTGTTCTTTTATTTGAAATGTGTCCCTCTGGTTAATGATCGAGGGTTTGAAATTTGGGTACTGGGTTTTTATATTTTATCTGGAACTATGCTGAGTGTTTATGTGAATGAAGTTTGATGATATGTTATTTTCTTGTAGAGTTAAGATTTGAAGTTTATGTAAAAGCTTTATGGCGCGGATCAAGCCTCAAGCTCTTTTGCAACAAAGTAAAAAGAAGAAGGCACCGAGTAGGATCAGTATCACTGCCATTTTAATTTACGCCCTAATTGTTGTTGTCATGGCGTTTTTCCTTTACTCTTCCTACAGACACTGGTCTAGGAGGTTTGTGAATTTCTTCCGTTGTTCACCTGCTGTTATGATTTTACAGTATACTGGCATTGCATTTGAACGGATTATATAGTAATCTGGGTGCCATCTTTTGTTAACAAAATCTGAAATTGATTTAATTGTGGTTAGAGTATTTAGAAAATGGTTTATATGGATAAATAGATAGTCTAAGATGTATTTCATGAGCATCAGAGTTAAAACGAGAGATGGTTTGAATTTCTTAACCCTTCATGGGATTAGTCTGGTTAATTTTAGAAACTAAACTGACGATTGTCTTTTAAACTTGGCCAGTACAGATGTTGCAGTAAAAAATTCTCTTTCTGAATGTAAAGGACCTGAGAAATGTGCATGGAGTAATAATTCTAACTACATCCCAGGTGTTACATCAATATTTAGGAATTCTGATGCAATTGTATCTACACTTGCTTAGTTGCGCAGAAATAGAAGTGCTGAAATAATCATTGCATTGGCTTATAACCCATGGATGCTTATTCCTGTGTAGGTCACAATTTCATATGGAGAATGCATCACTAGGTGTAGAGGTACGAATTGTCCCATAACAGTTTCTATAGAAATTTTATTTCCCTACTATATCACTTAACACACATTATTGTGTTGGCCCCCTGGTATATAGAAGAGCATTATTATACAACTGATAACAAAATTCTCAGATTTCTACTTTACGTTCTCTTAATGTTTGTTCACCCGACAATCCTGGATGCATTACCTTTAAATATGATGTTCTTTCCCACATGCAGGCAATGTGTTTTCTATGTATGACATCCTTATGAGTTTATCTTTTTTCTACTCTACTGCAGCACGATAATCTGTTTGGTGATTTAAAGACAGTTGCCATCCCCAAATATGCTGTAAGTTACCTGATATGCAGGTTGTCCTCTGATAGTCTAAACTTGACACTTGATATAATTATGGAGTCACTATTTGTTTATATGAACCTTGTATTTTACCAATGTTGTAATCTTTAATTACGTAAAGTCATTCTCTTCTAGTAGTAGCTTTGTCAGCTTGTAGTTTTTTGTTAGTGATAATATCACATTGAATTGTAAATCATTAAATCAAATAATATTATAGTTATTCGATCATTATTCGTTTGCCCGAAAGTTAGTCAGTTCTATTTTTTTCTGGTTGTTTTGGAAATATTTATTCTCAGGTTTCTCTATTGTCATTTTGGTTCTTTCCTTTTTCTTTTCTGGTAATTTTAACATATTTATGTGTTATCAGGTGATAAATACCTCAGAAGGATCAATTCTTGTTGAACTATACAATGACGGTTCTCCTGAAGTTATTGCAGAATTTATTGACTCAAGGTACATATTAGGACAGCTTTATCCATCTTTTGCTCTGCTCATTTTGTTAAACTTCTTTATTGCATAACTATTTTATTTTTCCCACTTTACTTTGTCCTATTTCTGTTGATGAATTTTTTGCACTCTTTTAGTTTATTTATGCTAATCAATGAAAAAGTAAAAAACCTGGCATTCTTATAATGTTTATACCTCAGAATATCTTTTTATAATTAGGGTGGTTACCACTAAAATAATTTTTTGGTACACCAAAAAAATTTTATTTACTAAAATAACTGCGAGTAAAATGACTTAAATATGCTATCTATTAATCACTTATATATTTATTCACTACAAAAGATATATAATTCATATGTAAACATACAAATGCGAAGATTTATACAGCAAATCCAAATATTATTCACTTATATGTAATTCTCTGGAATGATTCCATATTCCACCATTTTCAGCATGTATTTCAAGATCCCGTCTTCAGCCAAAGTTCAAATCTGGAGTTATCCCCGTCTTAGCATCTTGTAGTTTATTTTAACTTTGTATTTTGTTTTTCCTTAAGGTCTGAAATCCTTGGCAGTTATTTTCAGCTGTTCATTCATTCTTGCAAGAAGAATCGAGTGTGTAATATAAGGAGAGGAGTAAAATATGGCAGTAGCCATTCAGAAGATTTCAGTCAGAGTCCATTGGAAGAAGAAAAAGTGATCTGCACTGCAAATTAGAGTACATTTCCCAGAAAAATCTACCAAAACTTGAATGGGGTAATCATGAATATTTAAAGAACACTTGGATGTGTTAAGAAATAAGTAAGGATTTGTGTAATCTAATGGATAATTGAGCAGGTGGATGAGGGAGTTGGTGGGGAAGAATAGGAGTGAAAAGATGAGTAAAATGAGTAATTTTGGGTGGTGGGGAGTATACCACAATATTATTTTTTCTTTTTAATTTTTATTGAGTTATGACTATAATTGTAAATTTGCTGTGATGTATTTCTTGAAAACATGTTTTAATTGTGGGGTGATTATAATGTGGTGTAGCAAGTAAAATTTGTGGTGGTAATATAATTACCCTTATAATTATCATGCATTTAAATCAATGACCAGCAGCCTCTGGTGTTATGGCTTACTCTTTAGGTTGTTGTTAGAATTTTTTAATATACTGTGTTGTATTGTTAGCTACTCAGTAAGCTCATTAGGATTTTGTTATGAATCAAAGTGCATCGTCCATTAGACTTTACGAAGGTGATCAATATTGTCCTGTGATTATTGCAACAAATTTCTAGATTATTAACCAAGGTGACAGTTGATGTTGTCAACTCGTGCTTACTAATTCAGATTCACCTGTTTATGCAATGAAGCGATGTGCTATGACCGACTCCCCTAACCATTCCCATAAAAGGAGGGAATAAAGAAAATCCTTTGAGGTTGAAATCTTTTTCACTTTTTTTCTTCTCTTTTTCTCTAGATCACCTTCCTCCCATGTCTCCTCACTGTACTAAGCTGTTTGCCATTCTATCAATTTTTTTTTTCTTTACTTAGTTTTGCTTTCTGTGATATTTTTTGCTTGTCGCTTGCACTTGGAATGTCCTGGGAGGGCTCACAGAATTCTAACTTGTATGAGTTATATTGACCAAAATGAATTTGCAGTAAGAGGGGACGCTTTAAAGGAAGGCTCTTTAACCGTGTAATAAAGAACTTTGTCATCCAAGCAGGTGATGTTGATAGACCTGGTGGTACCACTGAAGATTGGACCTCAAAGGAAAAACATAATAATCAACTCGACACAAGGTATGATCTACCTTAAATCTCCATAAGTTCTTTTTGAACTCGTTTAGTCTTTAACGTGCCCTCGCTACTGAAATGTACTGGATTAATAATGCTTGCTCAGCTTGAAGCATGAAGCTTTTATGCTTGGTACTTCTAAGGCAAAACAGGATGTCAGTGGATTCCATCTTTTCATTACAACGGCGCCAATTGCAGATCTAAATGAGAAAATTAGTGTGTTTGGACGTGTCGTCAAGGGAGAAGAAGTTGTACAGGTTAAACATCTTTGTTTATTTTCATTGTTATAACACACACTGCTTGTGCTTTTCTTCATTACGAGAACTGGATAAGGCCTCCTAGCCTGTAAAATCACCAGTTGTCCGTTTCGTGTCCTAGAATACTCTTAAGATGGAAATTAATTCTCCTCACATACTTTCTTATGTCCATGTCATTGCTTCTCTCGTGTTTCAAATCATTTTATACTTTTGAAGTTGATAATAAACCATGATGATCAATTGTTTAGAGGATGTTGCCAAATAACTGGTGTTTGATTTATTTGACTATCTAGATTACAGCATGCTACCTTATAGGTCCTTTTATGCTTGCGCTATAGCTTCCGGAGAAATGTCAGAACTCGTAACTACTCAACTTATGCCAACTTAAAGCTGGTGATAGTTTAACTAATAACTCTTGATTTTCCTTGATGGAGCATATTTCATCTGTTCAGAAAGAGAGCAATTAATAAATCTGTGGCCTGAGCTTTTAGTGTGGTCATTTCATTAGCTTTTCTAATTCTTTTAGTACATATTATTTGTTAACTTAGATCACATTGAGTTAACGAGAAGATTTGCTTCTTTTCTACCCCAATTTCTGTTCTTCGTTTCTTTGCTTTTATTTCAGATGGTTGTTGCATGTGAAATTCGAATGATTATATGCTGAATGCTGCATTATGACATGATATTCAGGAAATTGAAGAAGTGGACACAGATGAGCATTATCAGCCTAAAACACCTATAGAAATCATCGAATTGACTCTGAAACAAAAGATTTAATGGATCTCAGTCGGGTTTTGTGACGCTTTTCACTCTATATGATGAGGCCATCAACACCATCAAAGAAAGCCTCTTACAATAGTAAAGTTGTTCTTTATCACCTGCACGTTCTTATTAAGTGCATGTTTAAGTCCTTGCTGGTTATGCACAAGGATTTCCTTTATCCTGCTTGTATTTTTCCTTCTTTGTTACTATTCTTTGAGTTCTGTCAATCGATGCCAGAGTTCTGTTTTGCTTTTCTTCTTACAAGGTCACTAGTTTCTTCTGATTTGAGCAAAATATTTGAGAATGAAGCCTTATCAAAATATTATTTTAAAATGCATTTTGGACAAAAATTTATGACATGATATTCAGGAAATTGCAGAAGTGGACACAGATGAGCATTATCAGCCTAAAACACCTATAGAAATCATCGAATTGACTCTGAAACAAAAGATTTAATGGATCCCAGTCGGGTTTTGTGACCGCTTTTCACTTTATATGATGAGGCCATAAACGCCATCAAAGAAAGCCTCTTACAATAGTAAAGTTGTTCTTTATCACCTGCACGTTCTTATTAAGTGCATGTTTAAGTCCTTGCTGGTTATGCACAAGGATTTCCTTTATCCTGCTTGTATTTTTCCTTTGTTACTATTCTTTGAGTTCTGTCAATCGATGCCAGAGTTCTTTTTTGCATTTCTTCTTACAAGGTCACTAGTTTCTTCTGATTTGAGCAAAATATTTGAGAATGAAGTCTTATCAAAATATTATTTCAAAATGCATTTTGGACAAAAAAAAAAAAAAAATAGGGCTCAAACACGCACTAAAACAA
>CAIGRR010459758.1:0-22485 GCA_903798365.1 Fraxinus sp. 1973-6204 | reverse complement strand
TGCAAAAAGATTTTCAGTGTTTACCAAAGAATTATTGCAAATCATAAAAGAAAACATATCTAATATACAATCTTTCACGGTCTCACCTTCTAAATTTGCATTTGTGAGTTCTATCAAACAACAAGCATCCAACACATTAAAAAATGCGATCCCAAAAAATTAAATTTGTGAGTTCTATCAAACAACAAGCATCCAACGCAGTGACTGGCTAATGAGCTGTCATGCACAGTTTATTTCTTCCTCTGGAAGCTTTATCAAAACGACGTCGTCCTGGGTAATTAAATCCAACCATTCATTTTTCCTTCATTTCTTCATCCTACTATTCAGATCGCGTCCTTTAGGTTAAATGAATTTTTCATCTTCATCTTTTCACTTTAGCTTTATAAATTGATTTATATTTTCATTTTTATTCGATGTGAAATTTTATCTCTTAACATGTCTCCGCAAGATAGTGACTCGTTTGAGTAAATTAATCTTGAAATTCATGTGCTTATTTTTTTGGTCTTAATTGGATCGAAATGTCAGTTAGAATTTAATGAGCTTTGATATTATGTTAAGACTTGAGGTTCATCTTAGAAGGTCAACCTGTTTAAATCCTTATAAATTGGTCTATGTTTTTATCTTTATTCGATGTGAGATTTTATCCCTTAACAGGTCGAATCCAATTTCTGTAAAACATTATCTCAGTCATGAACTTTTCTCCTCACTGCAAAAAGATTTTCAGTGTTTACCAAAAAATTATTGCAAATCATAAAAGGAAACATATCTAATATAAAATCTTTCACCGTCTCACCTTCTAAATTTGCATTTGTGAGTTCTATCAAACAACAAGCATCCAACACATTAAAAAATGCAATCCCAAAAAATTAAATTATGTGGAGATTAGAGTTTATTACCTCGATTTTGTCTCTCTTTGTCTATTGATGTTGTTGACGTTGAAAATTATATAAACAAAATTCAAGCCAACTTAAGATGAATGTAGGAACTCGATTGATTAAAAATCAAGAGATTACAAGTGTTTAATGCAACAAATTATCCCTCCTTATGAAGGAGATATTTGAAATATGATAAAGTCAAGAGAGATTGTAATATCCAGTTCGGTCCCCTCCTTTTTCTTCTTTTCCCTCTCTTTATAGGGAAAATTTCACATGCACCTTTCATTTACTTATCTTGTCAGCTACAATGCCGAGTTGAGAAGGTACACTTATTGTCACTTTTAGATTGGGCAAAGAGGTCAGCATATCAGGTCATTATAAGTTAACCTTATATATGATCCCCAACAATAAATGAATTACTTAGAGAAGGAAGCTAAAACATTCCATTGGTGTAAATAGTAGGCTCTGATGTAAGACCTGCTAAGTGTCACTTGTTTGTAGATGGTTAGTACAATGTGTAAGAAATCTTTAATCATTATGTTCCCTTTGGCCTCGATAAAATACATATCCAAGATGACCTTACATACCCGAACTTACATTAGCTCATGCTTACGGCATACGCCACACTGTATTTTGTCGACCTTGGAGGTCGGTTGCCAACAGTTACCCCCCCAAGTCAGTACTTCGCCTAGGTGACGGACTAACCTTGACAGTGCTGGACACATCTTTCTATTTCGTAATTATAACAATCAATGATATGGACAAGTGTCACGCAGTGACTGGCTAATGAGCTGTCATGCACAGTTTATTTCTTCATCTGGAAGCTTTGTCAAAACGATGTCGTCCTCGATAATTAAATCCAACCATTCATTTTTCCTTCATTTCTTCATCCTACGGTTCAGATCGCGTCCTTTAGTATTCTCACCCTTTAAATGAAATTTTCATCTTCATTTTTTCACTTTAGCTTTTCCTCTCTGCACTTTTGCTCCCAAAAAAAAATTTCTCTGCATTCTTCTTTACTTTTTGAATGAGGTCGCCCATATTCAGGTATTCCCCTTAACAAGAATACATTTCATTTTTCTTTGTGTTCTATTTTACCTCGGTATTTTTATGAGATCTGACAAATCAAGGGTACAATCCTGGGGTAACTAACAGGAGGAAACAATACCTTCTTCATCTTCGCCTTCGTTTAGTTCGTCCTCCGCTAGCTCAGACTGTCAGGAGGTTTTAACGCCAATTCCCATTACATCAGTCTTCCCAAAACAATTAGATACCTCTAGGAATATGTGACTAAGCCATGAAGGGGAAGAGGTATGACCTCACGGAGGCAACGAGGGAAATAATCATAAATGGGTGGCAGGTTCTTATAGGTCAGTGGTCACTGGGGATATGCTTGCTAGTTTAAGGGCTAAGTATAATATTCCCAATTCAGTAGAGTTAGTTATCCCAGCAGCTTCTGATCGAGCTAACGCTCCTCCATCTAGATGTGTAGCTTTGAATTCGGTCATTCTTAATGTCGGTTTAAGACTGCCTTTTCCTAGAATAATTCGACAATTTCTTTCTTCTTGGGGAATAGTCCCAGCTCAACTCTTCCCTAAAGGTTGGAGGACCTTAATTGCTACCTTAATATTGTGGAGCAAATTAGGCTATCTCGAACTGAGTGTTGCCTAATTTAACTCACTTTTCATCTTTAAAGAGGACGGGAAAGATTCTGGTTGCTGGTATGCTAGTGTTTGGCCTAGAACGGGAGGTCCATTAGTGTTGGATACTCCTTATTCGATAAAGAAATGGAAAGAAGAATTTTTCTATATGTTAGGGGAATGGCAGTTTCATCTCGCTGAGGTGAATAGGGAGGATGTTGTTCATACTCTCTATCACCCGTTATGTAAGTGAACCTCATTTTTGATATTTTTCTTGCTTTAGTATTAAGTTCATCTTCCGAGCTAACTCACCTCTACCTTGCAGATTACAAGAAAGTTATTTTAACCAAAGCAATACAAGAACAGGCTGACGGGATTAGATCTCTCCCGAGAAAACAAAAGTCCTGCAAATCTATCATTTCAGACTCCAACCTCTTTCAAGCGGGGTTGTTCCAGACTCTCCCGCTAACCTCATCATCAGCTAGGGCTTCACTTCTATCCCATCTTCTTCCAATAAGTATTCTTCAATATTTCTTGATTAACTTTTACTGCAATAATAGAACTTACGTATGTTCATTCTTGCCTCAGATCAAGACATGTTGGGATATAAAGCGACGAAGGCAGCAACATCTACTGCTAAGGGCAAACGAAAAGAGATTCCATCCGAGGTCATGAACCGATCTGAGGAGATCAAACCTAAGGTCGAACTTGAACAACCTCTTAAACGCCGCCGATCAACTGAGCCGCCACCAACACAAGCTCCTGTGGCATCTTTACCTACAAGTTCTACCCCACGCCACCAATACCTGTGGCCATCCCAGTAATTACTACGGCTAGCTCTTCGAGGTCACAAGATAGGTGCCCAGATCTGTAGAGGCCCAATGTCGACAATTTGGTGGGCCACCAACTCGAGATACTCCTCGACTTTCTCATAGCTCCATCACCTTCTAGGGAATCTACTACGGCACTTTCATCTCTCTTCAGAGAGTCAGCTACTCTTCTTACTAAGAGTTGGAATGATCGGGAACAGCAATTCCTTGATGAGATGCCAGTGGGTGAAATAATAATTTCAGCCCAACTCCATAGCCACAGATCTATCTTGTATATGATGTCGGTTGCAGATAAGGTAATCTTTCAAACCTAGGCGTAAAACTCATTTAAGATAGTAAGTGAGTGCCATGTTCTGTAACTCATTATCTTCCTGTTTTCAGGTAAAGGCTGAGATAGACTAAATGCTCGAGGTGAAGAATTAGGCCATTGTCTTATTTGATAAAATGGAGGCAGAAAAGGCGACTTTTGCTGAAAAAGAAAGAAACTATGAAGATCGCCTAAGTAAGATGGGGGAAGTGCTAAACATCGAAGGGATTCAGATCTCCCTAGCTGACAAAGATGTTGCCGAAGAGTTCGTGCCTCCACAAGACCCACCAACCTCATAGTTTTATTATTGTTGTATTTAACTTTTGTTGAATTTTAAAACTTATTTAGGAACTCTTTTTTGTAATTTTGATCCACAAATGAATGACTATCTATTTTATCTTTTGTTTCTTACAAAATATTATTACTTCTGTAATTCTTATTATAAAAATGAAATTGAAACTTATTACCCTTGTTTAAGATAAGTGTTACAACACATGTAAATTTAGCTCGATCTGTTGATAAGCAGGTCTTAAGTGATTTCCTTGTTAGAAAATTCCACTAAGTGTTGCAGCACATGCAACATTAGCTTGACCTGCTGATAAGCAGGGCTTGAGTGATTTCCTCTAGGAAATTTCACTAAGTGTTGCAGCACATACAACATTAGCTCAACCTGTTGATAAGCATGACTTGAGTGATTTCCTTGTTAGTAAATTTCACTAAGTGTTGCAGAACATGCAACATTAGCTCGACCTAGTGATAATTAGGAAATTTCACTACGTGTTGCGGGACATGCAACCTTAGCTCGGCCTGCTGATAAGCAGGGCTTGAGTGATTTCCTTGTTAGGAAATTTTACTATGTGTTTCGGCACATGCATCCTTAGCTCGGCCTCCTGATAAGCAGGGCTTGAGTGATTTCCTTGTTAGGAAAGTCTACTAAGTGTTGTAGCACATGCAACCTTAGCTCGACCTTCTGATAAGCAGAGCTTGAGTGATTTTCTTGTTAAGAAATTCTACTAAGTGTTGCAGCACTTACAACCTTAGCTCTGTCTGCTGATAAGCAGGGTTTGAGTGATTTCCTTGTTAGGAAATTTCACTAAGCATTGCAGTACATGCAACCTTAGCTCGGCCTGCTGATAAGTAGAGCTTGAGTGATTTCCTTGTTAGGAAATTCCACTAAATGTTGCAGCACATGCAACCTTAGCTCAGTCTGCTAATAATCAGGGCTCGAATTAATGCTTCTGCGAATTTTTTCCATTCGTCAAAACACACGTTTTATTATAGACAACATATGCACGATATAGGGTATATTTGCTATTTTATTGATAATACTTTTTAACCTCCATATCTTCCAGCTCATAGGCCCCTTTAAGTAGTACTTTGGTTACTTTGTAAGGGCCTTCCCATTTCGGCCCTAAAAATCTTGAGTTCGATTCCATTATAGCCAGAAAGCATTTCCTTAACACCAAGTTACCGACCTCAAACTCCAGTTTCCTAACCTTCTGATTATAGTACTCCCAATCCGTTGCTTATATATCGCATTCCTGACTTCAGCCTCATCTCTTTTTTCTTCTATTAGATCCATTCTCCTCGTAATACCATCTCATTTCCTTCTTCTTGATATATCATCGTCCTAATAGAAGGAATTCCCATATCAAGGAGAATGACCGCTTCCACTCCAAAAGCTAAGGAGAAAAGGGTTTCTCCAGTACTATTTCTATATGAGATGCGATAAGACCATAATACGTTAGGGAGTTCTTTAGCCCATCCTCCCTTAAGAACATCAATTTTGGCTTTTAGTGTATGCTTGATGATCTTATTGGTCACTTCAGCTTGGCCATTAGATTAATGGTGGTTTGGCGTGAAGAGGTGCTTTCGTATACCAAATTCTTCATAAAAATTGGCAAAGCGAAGATTATCAAGTTGTTTCCCATTGTCAGTTGCAATGGAGTGTGGTATTCCTAATCTGCATATGGTGGATTTCCATATGAAGTCAGTAGTCTTTTGCTCGGTTATCTTAGCTAGAGGTTCAGCTTCCACTCATTTAGTGAAGTAATTCGCTGCTACGATAGCTAACTTTGTTCCTCATTTTCTAGTACGCATAGGACCAATTAGATCAACCCCCAACTTGGAAAAGGGCCAAAGAGCCATTACATAGTTTAAATCTCCTGGTGGACGCTTGACGTTAGGAGCGAATCGTTGGCATTTATCACATTTTCTGGCAAATTCTAGCACATCCTTCTTCATGGTGGGCCAAAAGTATCCTTATTGTATTATTTTATAAACCAATGACTGCCCACCGGCATGATTCTGGAGAACCCTTGCAACCTCCTAGAATATGGTTGGAGGTAGCGCTCTTGGATTCCCATTTGTTCCAATGTTCGGGAGTACAACACATTGACCGAACTCCCATTATCTACTAGAGTCCGATGTACTTGTACCCCTGCGACAGTCATAGCTATGACCAATGCATCACTTTGGTCTTGTAGAATCTCATATGAATCTTCTTCTGAAAATCCAAACCATTCCGAGTATGGCGCTACGTTAATCTCAGGTTCTGACAACATCACATTGTGATTTTTCCAAATACGGGCATTACGTGCCTATCTACGCTTGACTCTTCTGAATCCTTCGAGGCACTGATTACCGCTTATCAAAGTCCCGATCTCAGCTCGAGGAAGAGGATCCCGAGCCTATGGACCGAGCTGAACTCGCTAAGTCATTCCTTACTGGTTTGATTGTCGATTGTCAATTTGATTTGTTTCTCTGGGTTTAGCTATGAACTTTTACAGATGATCTCGTCGAATTAAAAATTCCACGTCTTCTTTGAGATTTCTGCAATTATCAATGTTATGTCCCGTCGTCATATGGTATCGACAGTACCTCCCTTGACTTTTCTCTGAGAACTCTTTTTTCTGAGGTAGGGGTCTACGAAATGTTTCTTTTTGGCGTTTAACGGATGATATTCGTAGAATCTTTAGAAATGACCCAAATGTTTCTTTTTGGAACGACCCTGATCCCTTCTGTCATTTCTTCTTTCGCGGCCAAAATCTTTATCCACATGTTTCCCTTTCGTTTGTTGTAAAGATTGTGGATTTGACTTGAGTTCTTCCTGAACCGATGTGGCTTCCTTAGCGCTAATATGTTTTTTTAGCTCAGCTAAGGTCACAGACCACAAAAATCTCATTTTTTGCCTTAGTCCGGAAAGGACTGCCATAAGCTCGGCATCATCAGAAATCTTTTCAACCTCCATGGATTGCTTGTTGAATCTGTTGAGGTAACTTTTGAATGATTCAGCCTTTCCTTGTATAATGCTCAACAACCATTCCTTGGGTGTGGTCCTTGCTTTTGAACCCATAAAATGGGCAAGAAATTCAGTGGCGAGGTCATTCCAACTTTTTATAGATCTTTGGTGTATCCTTCTAAACCACGTTAGGCCTTATCTCTCAAGGCCAATGGGAAAGCATGACACATTATGACATCTCCTGCTCCCTGAAGTTCCATCCAAGAAGTGTATTTGTCCAAGTGACTGAGAGGTCTCCTTCTCCTTCGTACCCAGTTAGTTGACATCTTTAAATTTTTAGGTAGATGTTCAGCAAGAATATCCTCAGTAAAGGGAGAATGACGTTTCGTGAGATATTCCTCTGTGCTCCTTTGTCCTTAACTTCCAGGTCGGTAATACGTTTTTCAAGGCCCTCATTTCAGGTCTTGGTCGTTCTGCCGAGCGTTTGGTATGGGGTTCATCATGTCTACTTGCAGGTGTTAGAGAATGCTAAGAACTCATTCTATCAAACACGATGTTAGTTCTCCCAGCAGTTGGCTTTGCAGTTATAGGAGAACTTCTGATCTCTTCAGTTTAGCTTTCGGAGGATTCTTCTTCTGAGAACTGAAGAGTTCTCCTGGTAGGAGGTCATCTGATTCTTTCTCTATAGGGAGATTCCACCTCAGTATCTTATGGTAGGACATGAACTTGACCTCGTTCCAACCTGTTGACAACTTGTTAGCTTTTCAATGGCTTCCCTCATTGCAGTCATTTGAGGGTCAATGGTATCATTTTGACCTCACTTTTCCCAGCATTTGTGGATTTCTGGTTTGTTCAGGACGGGTGTGGGATTAGTTTCCAGATGCTGAGAAATCATCCATTGTGATATTCCTTTGTAGATTTTATGGAGAGATATGGTTGTTTCTCAAACTAGAGGCCCTCCTTCTAGCGCCAAACTGTTAATGTTGAAAATTATATAAATAAAATCCAAGCCAACTTGAGATTCAAGTAGGAATTCAATTGATTATAAATCAAGAGATTACAAGTGTTTAATGCAACAAATTCTCCATTCTTGTGAATTAGATATTTGAAATATGAAAAAGTCAAGAAAGATTGTAATATCTAGTTCCATCCCCTATTTTTCTTCTTTTCCCTTTCTTTATAGGGAAAATTCTGCATGCACCTTTCATTTACCCATCTTGTCAGCTACAGTACCGAGCTAAGAAGGTACACTCATTATGACATTTGGATTGGTCAAGGAGCTCGGCCTGTCATGTCATTATGAGTTAACCTTATATGTGGTCCCCAACAATTAATGAATTACTTAGGGGGGAAAGCTAAAGCATTGGTGTAAATAGTGGACGCTGATGTAAGATCTGCTAGGAGGATGGTTAGTACAATGTGTAAGAAATCTTTAATCATTATGTTCCCTTTGACCTCGATAAACTACATATCCAAGCTGGCCTTACATACCTGAACTCACATTAGCTCAAGCTCACGGCATACGCCACACTGTATTTTGTCGAACTCGGAGGTCGGTCGCCAACAAATGTCAACTTTAACAGTAAATGGAACCTCTCGGAGGAGACAAAGTTTTCTATTATTGAAAGAGGGCAATCACTTTTAATAGATGGAAGACGTTTTTGACTAGTTTGTATCAACTAACGGCAATAATGTGCAATGTCAGTATTCTTGTTTTCCATATCAGCGAGTTTGTCAATTTTTCATTTGTTAAGTGATATATGAGATAACGATGACCATCCCCAAAACTTATAAAGTTTAATGATCAATGGAAAACATTATGAACAGTTCAATGGCCATTTGAATTTTTAACCCCCATCTCTGATAGGTGTACCTCTATTCCATGCCTAAAGACCTTATGTTGATGCAATTATTGGTCAAGTTGTGTGGATTTTGATTACATTTGTCTCTTTGATATGTTTGAATGCTCAACTCTACTATATTTGTTTTTTATCGATAAATGTAAATTATATTGATCAAAATCATGTACAAATACACCGGGTATTCCCGTGCAAACCAAGATCAAGTACGCATACAAATACACCGGGCATAACAAATGAAAAGATGTACAAACGATTAGATCTAGCGGTCTAATGCCATAGACTCAAATCAAATCAAAATTTTCAGATACAAAGAAAATATAACTTTGTATACATTTGTTTTGACTCGTCTAATAATGCTATCTACGTGCGGTCTGAGATCCTAAAAGGTTCTCCTGTTTCTTGCCATCCAAATATGGTATACGACTGTAGCCAATGCGATCCTCTTAGCCTTGCTATGCCGGGAAGTTTCTCTAACTTCTTTCTTAATCCACTTCCATACACTGGGAATGGTAGTCATAGCTCTTCTAATTCCCAACCAGCCCTTAATACTCTTACAAACTTGAGAGGAGAAAGGTAAGTGTTGACGTGTCTCTTCTTGTGAGCCACAAAGAACACAAGCATCTTCAATGTTGAGATATGATGGCCTATCCTTTGTGAGCAATTTAGATTGTACTCCAAGCCAAACTCTATTATATTATTGATTGCTAGTCAGATAGAGAGCTAAGCTTATTCTATTTAGCATCACAACTATTCCTTTTGTTTATCGAGTATACTGAGTTACGATTCATTATACAATTTATGGAGTAACAAGAAAGTACATATTTCACCAGTAAAATTTACTTGATTATGCCCGGAAGGGGCATGGCGTGCCCGGCGGGATATTACGTGCCCGATTGGGACATGGTGGAAGAGTTGGAGAATGATTTGAAGAGTAGATATTTAATTCCTTGTTAACGAATTTGTGTCAAGGTGGAGTTTGTTAGGTTTTGTGACAAAATTTTTATGTGATTTAGAAAGTTGTTTAATCTTGGTTTAGAAGTCCGGTTTGATTATGAATCAAATTTCATGGTGTTTTGGGAGTTTGATTGAATTAAGGATTTTGAGATGAAGTAAAATACTTTGGAGCGGAAAAGAAAGAAAAAAATAAAAATCAACAAGCCGGGGCGACGCAGCGCGGGCGCCCTTGAACGAGGCAAGGAACCCGGCACCCCGGGTGGGCGCCGTGGTGTCCGGTAGCGTGTTTTTCCACGATTTTCTCGTTTTATCTGGATTTTGGGACTTCTACTTCATCTTGGACTCCACAACTTCGAGATTTGACTTCTATAAATACTTCATAAGGTATATGCACTTAATAAGAGAGGAAAAAGCAAGACTCAAGAGATATTATAATAATTAGATTATTGTCGTATACATTAGACATAAGAGAGAATTGTTTATATTAGATTGAGAGGATTGAGATTTTGTAAGACAATTGTTTTTTCTTGGTATGATAAATTCTCCTCTTCCACAATTTACTTGATTATTGTGCGATCCATTAAATTTCATATTGTTCATATTTTTCGCCTTTAATTATTTGACCAATTTCTCAACAAGTGATATCAAAATGTTATTGATATCGAATTGGTTCATAATAGATTCATCATACAATTTATGGAGTAACAAGAAAGTACATATTTCATCAGCAAAATCTACTTGATTATGCTTCTCGAAAAAGTGAAAATATTTTATGAAACGACATTTTGAGTTGGTTGTAACATGTTTTAATCTTTTTCTATAGATATAACAGTGAACTGTCCACTACACAGGTGATGTTAAGTCGTCGATTACGACGTCAATTTTCTTGCTCCATTAGTTAAGTGGCACCTTCACAGTGATGATGGTCAGTATGAGAGTGACAAACCCCTTTCTCAGCACTCACTATAATCTATATGTTTTTGTTTGGTATTTACACATGCCATAAAAATCTGTGATTGGTATGGAGCTCTAGCTAGTAGCCTCTATGACTATTCTGTTCTCATTATCCCACCCAACGAATTGGGCCACCCATTACCATTTGGTCCACATCCATTTAAAGACATGCAGTGTGACGTGCCCACAAAAGTTTTTATTTATAGATGACATGAGAATAGCATATAGAAGCTTTCATGTGATGTGATGGATTCTTCAGTTGATTTCAAGCTTTTTGATCTTGAGAAATGTCAAATTATGATTGGTGTTAGGTTAAGGCTAAAGGCCAAAGGGCATTTTAACCTTTTCTATCCCTCTAATAAAGAATGCGCACCCTTTGAAACATGTATTTTATGATTTTTATCTATGGTTCAAACTCGACATAAATACATGAATTGTCAAGGTGATCTTCCATTTCTTAAAAAAAAAAAAAGTTGAACCCCAACCTTGAGGTCCCCCCACCTGTCCTAGGCTTTGGTGAAGGAGGTAAATCGCAGGTTATACCTCCAAGGGTACAAGGTGGAAGACTGCTTGTACACTTGCACTTACCTAAGAGCTAAATCCATATTTCAGGATTCGAACCCTTGACGCGGCAGCCTCAAGTAAAGCTGAAGCTTTTCCACCTTCCCATTTCTTTTAAGGCTTGATCATGGTTCATGCTCTAGACTAGTTTCTTTGCTCGACTCGACCCATTGGTTCTAGGCCTTATTTGGTAGGAAACTTGTTCGAATGCGGATTCTCTCTTGCTAATCAAAGGCGAATTTTTTGTCTTCCCCAAAAACTTTTTTACGTGATTACTCATTTTAATCTGGATAAATTCTAATGACATATTTACTATTTTAGATAGAACATAGTCAAAGAAAATAAAAAAAAATTAAAATGTATATAGTAGTGTCCCATAATGCGTAAGAAATAAAACTCTTAAGTTCAAAGCAATAGACGAAATTTGAACTTAGAGAGGGGATGGAGTGTTAGACAATGAACTCGAAATTCACTAGCATTCTACTGATTTTTGAATGCCTACTAAAAGTGATCAAGTTTTATGTCATTATACTATCTTCATTTGGCAGGTACTCTATTTCTTTGACGCACAGGCGATCCTATTTAGCTCTCATTTTTCGAAATCATTTTGTCTTAAAACTCATTTCAATCACATATTTCATCAATTTTTATCAAAATTTATTGAAAGTTTATTTTTTTTATTCAAACCGAATGGGGCTTTAGTACGTTAAACAATACAGAATTGAACATGACTTTGTCAATTTAACAAAAAAACATCCTTAAGTCAACTGCATACAGATCTGAAGTTGCCATTATACCACTTAAAGGCACAAGACAACTCATAAAGAGACATTCAATTGCCCTAGTACATTAACATCCAAAAATTTACTCAAACCAAGAAAAACAACTAGAAAGTTTGAAACAAAGAATTCATGTAATCGACATTAAATTCATCATATTCGTCATTCAAAATCCCAAGAACTCATAGTGCCATTTCTTGAAGTGCCTTTAGCCACTCAAAAAAAAGCCTTACAAGAAGGTCTAATGAAATGAAATGGGAAGATTATTGCCCATGATTTCTTAGTTAAATTTGCAGTGTACAAAACTATACATGGGGAGATAGAAAATTTTCTCTATATCAAAAAGAGATTGAACTTGTTCAATCTGCTCTCTGTACAGTAGTCTTGAACAAGAGGACATATAACTTATGATCCATGGAAAAATAAATGAATCCACCCACTGAATGTGTTACAAAAGACCCAAAACCTGTCCCTACAATGCAATGCCAAGCTGGTCCATACACCCCATCAAACTCCTGCAAATCAAAACAAAATACTCTTTTAATCTTTAATCAAAAGATATAAAGGGCAACCATGTTTCTTGATAAATTTAGAGTGGCCTACGTCCTGTTCATGATGGATTGATCGAAACTACGACGAGTAGCGATGCCCGCGAAAAATCGTTCTATTCATTACAAAGCACAAGATTACAAGCAACTATCATGTACCAACAAACAACAATAAATTATGCCTTTTTCCTATAAATTTGGGGTTGCTCCCTATATCCGTTTGAGTTATTGCTAAACAACTAGATTATAAGCAACTGTCACAAACCAACACGTATCTCTTCTCTGTTCGATGCATAAGCAACTATCACAATGCACACACAACAAATAACAAAAGTTAAGCTTTTTTTCAATTGATTTGAGGTCTACTACGTGAATCCTTTTTCACTCGCAAAACAACAAGATCATAAACTATACCCATTAGCAAATTTTATAGATCAAAGCAAAAATTTGTAATGATTACTAATTTGTTCACCTTTTTTAGTGCAAGGGCAAGGGTCTTGGAAGTGAACTTTTCCAAGCTATCATGAGTCTTTCTTGCACAATCCACAGCATGAATCTGCATGAATGGGGGCATATCAACAGCCACAACCTTAACACCATTACAAGATAAGAAATCAGCCAACTCTACATGTGAACTGCAAAATGACCTTCTTGTCCCTCCATTCATTGGCAATGAATATATAGATGACCTTCTCATTTCAAACCCTTGTTGAAATCTCTTCATAATTTGTTCACTTTCTAATAAACTTGTTGGCTTCAATTGGGATTCACAAGAAGATTTTTTTGGTACATCTTTCTTTGATGGTTTCTTGATTTCACTAATATTCTTGAACTTCTCTTTAACCTTGCTTCTTGTGTTGAACTCCTCAAACACATTATTTCTTTCATTTTGGCTCTTAGACTTGGTTAAAGTGGTGCAAGAGGTGTCCAAAACTGAGGGAACCGAAATGCATTTGGCTTGGAAATTTGTGTCATGTTGAGATTTTTTTGAGTGCCCACTGGAGGGTATTAAGGAAGCAAGCTTTTTGTGATTTGCACAAGGCTTGGAAAAGTGATGAGATATGTACTTTTGGATAGTGGTGGTGGTGGGGGGATCTGGAAATGGGTGGGGCTTGGTGGTGGTGGTGGTGGTGGTGGTGGAGGTGGAGGAGGGGGTAGATTTGAGCTGCTTTTTCTGTGTGGGATCCATTGGTGTTTGTTTTAAGGTCTAATGGTGCTAACTTGAGCCTGTGAATGGATGGGGCGTTGTGTCACAGTCTGGTATTTTGTTAAGGATAAAGTCTGAAGGGAATGGAAGAGAGTCTTGAATAGGAATATAGGACTGTGAGTGTGCTGTGTGGGGTGGGAGATTTGAGGGGTCTTTGTGGTGAGATCTGCTTTAGCTTGGTTCTAAAGTGCGCCGCGAGTGAAGGGCAAGGGAGGTAAAGTCAATTAGTTGACCCTGATACCATAGCTCAAGGCAATTGTACTTAATGCATTAATGGAAGTACCTGGATTTATTTTATAACAATGGTTTTCCGTGCTAGCAAGTAGCTGGAAACGGTAACTACCTATAACCATTCTCCTTCGGTCATTTACGTAAATCTCTTCAATTCCAACGTATCAAGAGTATTCTCAAGAACTCCAACATAATTCATTCTAATATCTCGGACGGGCTGAGGGACGGGGCAAAAATGAATACCGATAGATGTCAACTCCCTCTCTTTCACCATCCACAATAAAATAAAATAAACATGCAAAAGAATAATGTTATTTAATATCAGTAATACTAAAACACCAGTTTAGATGATTGCACTTTATAAATTGAATGAATTAAATGAGTTATATGACTTAATATTTAAATAAATATATTATTTAATGTCATGTAATTGTCATCTAAATTGATGTTTAACACCAATAATGATGGGTAGCATGTTACTAAGAATGGAAATTGGAAAGCATGACAACCTTTAAAAACAGTAATTATATTACTAAGAATGGAAAGCATTGATAAATTGACTGTGTTCAATCATTGCATTCAAGTAATTATATTGCTTTTGGGCCCCCACAGTAAGGCTTGAAATTAAAGGCTAGCAACCATCAAATCCTCATACAGCAATACAAAATGTTGAAACAAAGAACAAAACAGAATTTACAATCATCTTCCTTGTTTGAACAACATGCCATGTCAGGTCTACCTCCATTATATGTTCGATTTTTTCTTTTTCTGTTTTCCTTTAAACGCTAATGACATGTTTGGTAAAGTGAACGGGACAAAACCAAACAGTACTAACCAAGAAAATAAAGCTACAATCTTCACGATTGAACTGTCCAATCCTATCAAGTACTCTATACCAAACATGCTACGATAAGTTTTATTCAATACACAACAGAAACCACCAAAACCATTCAAACATCTCACATATACAATGATGGGAATGGATTTGCATTTGAAAGGGTGTTCCAGTCAAGCACAAAAAATGCAGGAAATACGAAAATGCAGCCTCGGAAGGTTATATCCATGCAGCAGCTTCTAATTCCATGGACTCGGGAGCCGGCCATCTCTAAACACTGAAGTACCACCTGATGCAGCAGGAGAAGGAGAAGGAGAAGAGGCAATGTAATTCGTTCCCGACACAGATACTGAGGGAGGATTCGAAGTGTGCCCTTGTTGCCCAGAGGGCACAAAGCTTAAAGGACTACCAACAGCTCCCAGTGCAGTTCGAGAAGAGTGAGGGACCTGCTTCATAATGGAAGTAAATGAATACACTCCACATCTCAGGGATCCAATATAATAGCTTTGATAAATGTAATATGCTTAGCCAGAATTTCACAAATCTCGAGAAAGGGTTATGTAATGTTTGGGAGTTCCGTCCAATTTCCATTCTGAGTTATATAACTAAATTAAGAAAACAAACATCTCTTACAACATTTTAACCATTATATATCTGCCAAAAAATATTTACTTATTATAATACTAATTGATAGGTTAACTCAAGTACCAAGCTCATGCAGCCGCTATTTTTGCGTCTGGCTTCGGTCAACATGCCGCCTTTCTTTTTCTTTTTCTTTTTCTTTCTTTGATATAAAGAAAAATGAAATTTACTGAAAGAAGGAAGGACGTAATTATAAAAATAAGTACTGGCATTCTTCAATTGTAACCTCAGAGGCATCAGAATCTCAGTATGTCCAGATAATGAAGCCCAGTTAGTATCTTATTTTTCTCAGACACGTACCAGATGGTCTCCTTTATCTCATTAGATGAGGAATGTTTAATTTTAGATCATGAACAATTTAAATGAGAGCATATTGATGATACCTAAAATGCTCAATCTGTTGCCAATATACATGAAAAGGTGGTTTGAGAATATTCAACCTATGACAAGTGTGAAACTTCTAAGGTGTCTTCTTATTATTTCAGATATTGAGCATTTAAATAGGAAGTTGTAAGACTGAGAAATTTGACTGAGAAATTTATCATGTCAAAAACTGAGTTACACCAATGAGCTGTCAGCAAGAATTAATTAGAAAACTAACATCAAAACTATCCATGTACAATCCCATGAACATTTAATTCAATTTCTAACTAATTAAAACGCAGTTCTCCCATTATGCATGTCAAGCCTAGCCTAAATAAATTCATGAACTAGAAAATTTGATCCACAAACCTTGTTAAAATTCTAAAATTCCCAAAGCAAGACAAATATGATCAGTTATCTTTTCCAACAACAGACTGGAGTTCAAAATGTATTAGAAAATACAGGGGCAACTCTATGTAGTATGATAACGGTGTACAAAGCTTCAGAAATTACCGCATTAGAAGCAGGTTTCCTCAGTTGAGAATCAGAAGATGGTGAGGTACTGCTCAAGCGAAGCACATTACAAGAACGCACATTATGGTTCCAAGCATCATCAGCTTCTCCAACATCCATACCTCCACCAAGATTTCCATCCGAGGCTGTTTTAGGTGTGTTTAGCCTAGTCATTGACCCAGAGTCATTGGTGGTATCCACTAGTAGTGGAGTAAATTGCCGGCCAGCCATCCCTTGCATACTACTTTGTCTCTTTAGCTCCTCTTCTGCATTCAAAATCTGTTCAGCAAAATCAGTACAGTTCCCTAGATAAATGCAAGAAGATATCCAGATCAATATGAAAAAATTAAGAGTAAGGAGAGGCATCCAGAATATCTTCTCTCTTACAACTTCCAGGGAACTTATGTTACCTGTTTCAACACTTGGACTAAACTATGTTTTTTCTCATTCAAAATTACCAGCTTCTCCTCAACCTCTTTCTTTCTTTTCTCCTTAGCAATAACATCATTCTCATTTTTGTGGGCCTGCTAAGGAAAAGGAAAAGAAGTGTGTAACATAACATTGTCACAGCAATGAAATAAAGGAAAACAAGAAACACAAAAATGATAACTTTTACTGCCCTCTGGTTGAAGTTCTAAAATAACTGTTTTCACAGTATTAGAAAAAGAAAAAATACAAAATTTACAGTTGTGGTGAAGTGCTGACATATGAATACATTAGGCGATTTATCTTGCATCATGAGCACTATGCTGCATTCAAGTCAGCTTGTGCGTTTCACTTTGCGAATGATAAGCAGTGTTCAACCTACAAATCTAATTTAATTTTCACCCACCACAACTTTAAAATGAAAGAGAGAAGAGGGAATCTTGCACATCCTGTTCATAATAGGACTTTGTTGAGTTTGATTGACTTGAAGAGTCTGTATGACTTATTCATTGAAAAGCAATGTAGAGTAGCAAGCTAAACAGAACAATCATCTGATTACTTGGAATCAAGTGTCTTAAAGACTAAAACTAAATACATAAGAAAGAAATTTTAAAAGGCAAAACAGAAAATCAAAACCTTGGATTCGGAATTCACCAGAACATTTGTTTTGTCCTCATTTTCAACATTGTTGCATTTCTTCTCCTCAACCAACGCATAAGGCTCTTTAATCAATTTTCCCAAACAATTTTCTCCTTCCAACAATTTCTCATCTCTAATCTCCCCTTCCTCTTCCTCATCTTTTGCCTCTTCTCCCTCCTTCAAATCCTTTTGCTTGTCTGGGATCTGGCCTCGATCCAAACCGGAATTACAATTACTGTAATTCTGATCAGAATTATCATTAAATTATCGCAAGGTCCAGGTCCAGGTCCAAGTCCAAGTCCAGGGTTAGGATTAGGGTTAGGGTTTGATGTAGCAGCTACATCACCAGTGGGAATGGAGGTGGACTGGAGGGAGAGGAAATTCAGGCGGTGGAAGATGAGGGTTTTGGAGTCTCTGGCAGAAAATTTGTGGGTTGGCATCAGCCATCGGTGGGTGACATTGGAGATTTTGTGCAGATTGCCTTTGTGCCGTGATGTCGGTGCCATTTTTTCTCGCTGTTTTAGGCATTTCCTTTTTTTCCCAGGGGTTTCCATATTTATAGCGTTTGCATATAATTGAGTTTGTCCAACTACTTAAGTATCCTCTAATGGGTCTTTTGTCGCAGAGGCATTTAACTCAAGTCCTTCGTATTTTTAAGTACTTTTGAAGGCATTTTGGTCATTCTAAACTGGTTGAGCTCAAAAACATGTAATGCCTATTAATTGGTTTAGATATGAAAGTGAAGGTAATTAATTTATTGTTTTGCTCCAAAAAAATTCAATTAACAATGAGCAGGATCGACATATTTAGCACTTTAGATTGCATAGAATAAATAAATAGGATAACAAACAAACAAACATGTCACATGTTTCTCCTAATTAGTCTTCCATCCAAATGTAAAACTTCACTAGAAAAACACAAATTTAATATGAAGACCATGAAAAGAAAAGGTTTGAGCTAGGAATAGAAACGGACATTAACTGGCAAAAAAATGCAATTTCTTATGTTACCACAAGGAAAAAAGGAAGTTAACCTAAAGGAAAATGTAACGGAAAATGTGATAGGTCTTTTATACATGACAAACCTTGTAAGAATAATGACTAAAATCCATCAATGAATCTAGTGGCAACCAAGCTCCTTAGAATACAACTTCTCAACTATCAAACCCCCTGCCCTCAACATCAACAATTTCATACCTTTTCCTTTTAAAAGTTCA
Source organism: Fraxinus sp. 1973-6204 (assembly GCA_903798365.1). Classification (NCBI taxonomy): domain Eukaryota; kingdom Viridiplantae; phylum Streptophyta; class Magnoliopsida; order Lamiales; family Oleaceae; genus Fraxinus; species Fraxinus sp. 1973-6204. The sequence continues at coordinate 3,862 of CAIGRR010459758.1, read as the reverse complement.
TTTTCTATTAACAAGTTCTACACGTTCTCAGTTACAATCATTTTACCATTACAGTTTTTTTTTATCATTTCACCGTTACAGTTTTTCCATATCAAAAAAATTTACATGTTAATGCATAAATAGAACAACGGCTAGTAACGAACACAAAAGTAATAGCCATTTATTCACAATAAAATATAGTACACAATAAACATAACTCATCATATTCTCAACCACAAGGATAACTGTGATCCCTGTAGGTGCTCTAAACACAAGTAAATTTTTATATAACGCACTGAAATGTGTCGTTCCCAAACACGCATCTTACTCAAACCATTCCATAACTATACCCTTAATAATGCTAAACAGAATAATCATTCGATTACTTGGCATCTAAAGCCTTAAATTAAAAACACTTTATAAGAAAGAAGTTTTTCAACAAAAGAAACATATAAAACCAATACCTCGGATTCAGGATTCACCGGAACCATTGTTTTGTCCACATTTTCGACATTTTCTCCATTCTTCTCTTCAACCAATGCATCAGAATCCTTAATCAAGTTTTCCAACACTTTTTCATCTCTAAACTCCTTCAAATCCTTCCGCTTCTTCACAATCTGTCCCTCATCCAAATCAAGGCGATCGAGCTTAACTTCAAAACCAGAATCACTCTTATTATCATCCTTAACATCATCGGAAGGTCCAATTTCAGGGTTAGGGTTTGAGGTGGTAGCGATATCGGCGGCGGGAGTGGAGGTAGACTGGAGGAGGGAGAGAGCGTTGAGACGGCGACGACGGAGGATTTTGAAGTCTCGGAGAGAAAGTTTTCGGTCCGGCATCGGCCATCGGTGAGGTACATCGGAGATTTTATGGAGATTGCCTTTGTACAGTGATATTGCTACCATTTTTACTCTCTCTGTGCTTCGTGTATTTCTTCTTTATTTTTTTCCTGGGCTTTTTTTTTGATTTTTTGGTTGGTATTTATAGCTTTTGGATAATTACTTTTATAATTTGCTGTAATTACACGCGTTTGGAATGTGGCAATGACTCAAGTACCCTCCAATGGGTCTTTTATTACAGTCACTTTTAACAAAATCCTTCGTATTTTCAGGTACTTTTGAGGGCAATTTTGTAACAACAAAATTATTTATGAAGTTTTAACCTATAACTATAATTTATACATGTATTATACTATTATTACACATGTAAGACTTGTTAGAAGGATAGTTACCATGGCATTAGAATAGCATCTCCGACAATAAATATACGTAAATCACGTTTTATTCCAATTTTTTTTTTTTGGTCTTTTTTACGGATGAAGGTGGTGGTGGCAATCGAGCCGAACGGCTTGTCGGCTCGGCTGGTACTGTAACAATTCATGAGTCGCTCGAGCTAGGCTTGGCTTTTGACGAGTGGCTCGTCTAATTTTTTTATTTTTTTATTTATAGAAGGATAATTAAAAAAAATTCAAAAAAAGCAAGTCCGAGCCGAGCTCGCCCACGAGCAACGAGCCGAGTAGAAGCTCGACTCGTTTTATAACGAGCCACGAGCTCAGCTGAGCTCGTGGACAGGCCGACTCGACTCGTTTGCCACCACTAGACTAAGGTCCAATTAAAAACTAGGGCATGCCCTGTGATTCAATTGTTTAGTCTTGCGTCCAATTGCAAAATTTAAGAAGAATAAAGCAATGACGGATAAAACCTTCAATCTGACTCTAGCATGACATCGAATGCTACTTTATTAGCTCATATTGCTTAGTTGTGTAGAGAGATGGGAGTGGCTTCGTCGCTATATTTCTAAAAATGGGAATAGGGTGGCCAAATATCTTGCTTAATCTATGACTATAGATTGGAATTTGATGTTTGGATTGATTGTATTCCAACTTTTCATTCATCCACCGTTTGAGAAGATATGAGTTAAAGTTCATTTCTTTTCAAAAGAAATAATAGTGAAGAAATATAAGATTTAAGCGTGGGAACCAAAAAATAAAAAGAATTTCGAAATCCCAATATAAAGTCATACTATACATATTAGGTGGAGATTAAGCATTCCACCATCTACTTGTATACAATCAACGATCTAGCTATGCTCAAACAATTCGAAACTGAACAAAAACGTACATCATTAATGCCCTTTCAGATACGAAACCCATAGAACAAATATCAAGTAAATAACAGAAGTGAGAGAACTTGACAGCAATGTTAATATATTATGTCGATAATGTTTTAAACATGAATATATAAGTAACTTGTACTTAGAAAACCTTTGTTGAATAAGTGGAATTGAACATTATAATAGATAAGATCTAAACTTTTTTTTTTTTTTTTTTCTGTAATACCGTCCTATATTATAGGATTGAGCTATTATCAAGGGCGGACTCACATGGAGTCATGTGGGGTCAAATGATGCCACATTTTTTTTTTTTAGAAAATAGATGTTTTGATCCCTTACGACCTACTTTGACGCATTCATTATCGGATGCCAAATGAAGTCGAAACATTACATTCTTAATGGCATTTTGAAGTTCTCATGACTTAGTTTTTTGCTCATTAATGGTGTGACAAACGACCAACCGTAACAAAAGTTACAACATATCAAAATAGACCGTTCCAAATTAGTATTTTGAGAATTTCGTTAATATGCTAATTTTCAAAATTCGCCGGTGATCAGATACTCTCTGTATCCCTAAATCACTTACGTCATCTATAAATTTGTTTCGAGAACAACATCATAGTCATGTTGCATAGTCTAAGCCCCAGTTTGGTACACATTAANTCACTTACGTCATCTATAAATTTGTTTCGAGAACAACATCATAGTCATGTTGCATAGTCTAAGCCCCAGTTTGGTACACATTAAAATTCTCATTCTCATTCTTCTATTCATTTTCAACCACACATTCTTCAATAAAATAATATTTTCCATCACATCAATAACTTTTCCTTCTTTTTCAACCACACATTTTCCATCAATTTACTATTCCTGAATATATTCTTCCAAAATAATGTGGTTCAAACACACCCTAAATGGATATCGAAAAAAGTTAAATAAGTGTCAAATATACGTTTTAAAAGAGACGTCTATCTCGTCTTTTCTTTAAAAAAAAATTCAATTATTTCATTAACGTTTATTATTTTTGCACGATAATTTTTTTAATATAATTTACATCATTTTATTAAGAAATCTCACATGGAATATGATGTCAAAATTTTTAGGATTGTTAGGGATTAAATGCAATTTGAATTACTTTCGAATTTCTGTTGCATTAAATCTAAATTTCATTTATTTCCTAGATTAAATGTGAATTTTATTTCAATTTTATTTACTCGCCGTCGGAAATAGTAAACAAAACTATATATAAGTAGCAAAATTCATTTAACAATATTGATAATGATATAATTATCAAAATGCGTATTAACTTATTTTCATTAATATTATATTATTTTTTAAAAAAATTACACTTAAATTTTTAACCCACAACAGAATATGCCTGGGTCCGCCCCTACAGTAGTATTTATTTAGTAATAAGACGGTTCCTCGTATATTGTAGGAAACTGCAAGAACATTTCGTCTTGGCGTGCTATCATGGCTTCCACAAATGAACCATTTGAAGATGACAAAGTTTCAAAGGCATACATTGAATTGTCATTATTCTTATCTTCAGCTGCTTCATAATCTTGTTTTTCTTCTGTATTTGCATGATTTTGCGCAAGTATCACTGCGTTTTCTTGATCAGGGAGGAGCACATCTTGAAGAAGAAAATCACTCCAATTGAAGCTCGAAGTAGTAGCTTGATTCATAGTCGAAGAAGGCGAAGTCGAGGAAGAAGCACATTCAGCGATGAAAGATTGCGGTGGGATGGTATAGTTTGATGAATCTGTAA
>CAIGRR010459694.1:0-10604 GCA_903798365.1 Fraxinus sp. 1973-6204 | reverse complement strand
ACTTTATGGTATTTGTATGCATTGAATTAATATTATTCAATAGCTAGTTATTTATATATTTTTGAATTGTGCTACGTTAATTTGTAAAAGTTACGAATAAAATGTCATTAGTTATATTCATTTAGTGCTGCTGTAAATATTAAAAAAATTAATTATGGTACAGAACCGAACCGAATCGAACCGAACGGAATCGAACCCGAACGGTTCCATAATTATATTTGGACCCAACGGTTCCATTTATTAACTACCCGAAAATCTTGGAACCGAACCGAACCGAACCGACCCACGGCCAGACCTACCATCAATTGACCTTGGAAGTGAGCTGAAGTCCATTGAATTTGAAATTGGCCACCATAATTTTGTACCTTCAACGCAACGATACTTGCACTACCAACAATTATGCTTCCCAGTCCGTCGATTGTGGATCAAATTTGATTTCGTAGCTGTAGTGGTTTCTGCAAGAAATGGAGGTCATGTTGGAAATGAGGGATTGGGGTTTTACAAATTTTGGAGTTGTAGTGGTTTCTACAAGAATTAATTTGGTGATATTTAGCATGATTTCACCCTAATTTCCCTCCCAAATAGTTTCCATTTTGTTCATGTCGTTTAAGAAATGGGGACTGGGGGGTTTTATTGTAAAATTTGTGATTTAGGTCCTCAAGTTTCAAATTATAACTATTTTGGTCCATTAAGTTCCAATTAAAATGAAAAGGCCCTTCAGTGACCGTTTGTGCAACCGATTGATACTTCAGTGACCGTTTTGTGATTTCGACGTAACTTCAGTTACCGTTTGTGAAATTAACCCATAAATAAATAAATAATAAAAAGGATGATAAATGAACATATTTTAGTCCTCACCTCGCCACCGTCTTGGGTTTTTAAAATGCCCGATAGATTGGAGGGACAGGTAGGGCCCCACCTTATTGCAATCCCCATTTAAAAGTAGTATTCACTGTAGTACCGGAAGAAGAAATAGAAAATACAAATCACGGAATTCTCACGTCAAGCTGAAGCAGATAAGCCGATCTTTCTCACGCATCTAAAAATTTACAATTAAAAAAAAAGTCGTTCTTTCCAAGCTAATAAATTGAGAAAATTACTAGGCATCACATTTATACATCTCTCCCTTTTAGAGTCGAACATAATGGGGCGAGTGAAAAAGAGTTTTGAGTAATCGCATTTTGTTATCTATCGATCTCAAGTCTCACAATAACCTATTTATAAAAACATCACAAACAAATATATTTGATATGCTGATAAAATATAAAATGAAATGAAAAATAATTCTTTGTAGTTTAAGTGTTCAACTTTTAAACAAGATAATTTCAACAAAGTTAGAGAATAAGTGAAAATTATTAGTGGAGAACTGAATATAAGAACCAAAATACATCACAATTATGAAAAACTTATGATATAATTAATCAGTTGACTCAACAAGTCATCCAACCGAGGAATAGAAAATCTATACACGTAGTTATCTTGTTAATAGCTCAAATGTCCACGCACATTCTCCATGAGCCATCTTTCTTTGGTGTAAGTAAAGCTGGAACGGCACATAAGCTCAGACTCTCTTTAATATGACATTTAAGAAGGAGACTCGATCACTCGGGACAGGTTGAAAGTGAGTTGTGGCTGGGAGGAAGCATGAGGAGATAAGAGAGGAGAAGAAAAATTGGACTCATGAAAAGAAGAAACGGTCTCCGTCAGAGAATTAGAAATAGGAATGGAAACAGAAACGTTAGGAGAAGATAAAGAAATCAAATGAGGTGATAAAGGGAAGATGAGTACCTTTAGGAGGAGACACCATAGAAGAAGCAGATAATGACAGTCCTTCCTTTGCATGGAAAGTGTGCTCATAAAAAATCATAAGCTGAGAGATGAACTCTCTTAGAAAAAGGATCTAAGCACATGTAACCACTCTGATTTGAGCTATGCCCAAGAAAAAAAAAGACATATTTTGGAGTGAAACATGAGTTTGTGAGAAGTATGAGGACGTAAAAGTGGATAACAAGCACAACCAAAGGATCTTAGGGCAGTGTAATCAGAGTGTTTACCAAATAATGTGAAAAAAGGGAGAATGATAGTCAAGAACTAGTATAGGAAGTCTGTTGATGTGAAATATTGTAATTAAGAAAGTATCCACCCAATAAGTAGTAAGTAAATGTGATTGAGCTGAAAGTGATATACCCATTTTAGTAACATGCATATGTTCCCTCTCTACAATGCCGTTTTGATGAGTGGTGTGATGGCATGTGATTCTATGGAAAATGTCATTAGAGTCTGGAATAATAGAAATTATCAAGACATGTACTCTCCACCACCATCGGTTCAAAGTTTCTTAATCTTGTAGGATAATTGATTTTCAATTAGAAGTTTGAACTTAAGAAAACACACTTAGACATCTGATTTGTTTTGAATGGGATAAAGCCAAGAAAATCGAAAAAAAATCATCAATCAAAATAAAAAAATAACAACAACCGCTAAGGGATTTTGTGGAAAGATCATCTGAATGGATGAGCTCCAGAAGTAGAGTAGATAGACAACTAGAATTAGAAAAAAAAAAGTTATTTTCCTTTGCCTAATTGGCAAGGATCGCAAATCTTAGCATTATTTAAAAAACCTACATAAGGAAAAGAATGTTCAATTAATAACTTAGATACAACTGAATGAGAAGCATGTCTTAATCTAGAATACCAAATTGAAATGGATGTCTAGACGCCAACAACCGTTGCTATGGTAACTGGCTTATTGAGAGCAAACGCATGTAAGTTAATAGGATAGAGGCCATCAAGACTCTTTCCTTCCAACAAGGTTTGTCCTGTGTGGTTGTTCTTAACAAAGTAATGAGAATGAGTAAGAACATAGAAACAATCATTATCATGAAAAAACTGATATTATAGAAAGTAAGTGGGCACAAGCTTATGGACAATGAAGAATATTTTTCAGTTTAAGAGGGGCAAGTGGAGTATGTTAGTGCATTGAACCAGTATGGTGGATACTTAAACAATGTCCATTACCAATAACAACATACTCGTTCCTAGTATAGGGTTGGTGAAGGCTTAATTGCTTAAGTTTGGCCTCAATATACTAATTGGCACCATGTCAACTAACTATGGTTCATCAGTATGTTGAGTAGCATTGGATTGAGCAACCATGGCAGCTAGCTTGGTAGGAGGATGACGGCCTTGGTAGGCATAGTCTATACAGTGGAAGCAATCAAAGGCTTGATGATTAGAACATCCATATATTTGGTAAGGACAGAGATGAGAAGAAAATGGTTGCTGGGACAATTCAGGTTGTGATCTTGGAGAAGGTGGCTGTTTGGAGGTATTCTGGGAATGGTGCTGGTTGTTGGAAGCATGTTGTGAGGGGTAAGGATGCTGGCTGAATTTGGAAGGATATTTGGGCTTACGATTAAAGGACGGGTGTAGAGGTCTGGGATTAAAAAGGGAAAATGTATTGGCTTTAGGTGGAACAGTATTGAAATGGCTATCCAAGAGCAACTCATTGGATAATAACTCAGCCAGAAAGTCCTCAAATGATAGAGCATTTTCATGAGTGGTTAATGAAAGAGAAGTGGCAACGGGAGTAAACGATAAGTTTAATCCAATAACAACATAAGAGATGAGGCCATCGTCATAAATAACCTTACCAGCAGCACCTAATTCTGCAGCTAGCTGTTTAGTGTCATCAAAAAATGAAACACAGGAGCGAGAGCCTTGAGTAAAAGACTAAAGTTTATGATTCAAGTGACTGATATGATAACGAGACTGAGAGACAAACTTGTTGGCAAGAGTTGAGAATGATGAAGAAAATAGTACCAAAGAAGGAAGCTAAAAAGAGATTGTATTGGTGAATAAAATGGAGTAAAAGATGAATCTGTAATTGATTAATTTACAAGATTACAAGGCCAGCAATATATACAAGATGTTGGAGTAGGGAGCAAGAAAAAAAACAATTACACGTGAAGAATCAATACAGTTACAACAAAATGGTCAATCCAATGAGTGCAGATACAGTAAGTTGGAATAAGTACAGATACGGTAAGTGAACTAGAAACCGGTAAGTTGGCTTAATCCAGTAAGTTGTAGAATATCCGGTAAGTCCAGCAGAATCCGGTGAGTGTAAGAATTTTAACATTCTTCCTCAAGCAGGAAATTATTATCTAACTCCAAGCTTGTCCCTCAAGAAGGTGAATCTTGATTGGAAGAGATGTTTGGTCAAAAGATCATCAATTTGTTCAGATGATGGTATGTATTGAATATTCAAATTTCCCTCAATAACCTTATCCCTAATAAAATGTATGTCCAGCTCAATGTGCTCGGTTCTGGCATGGTAAACTGGGTTTGAAGCTAGAGCATTTGCACCAAGATTATCACACCGAAGTACTAGAGGTAAAACACATACTAATTTGATCTCCTTAAGCAGTGATTCAATCCAAGTCAGTTTAGCTGCAGCTTGTGCTAAAGCCCTATTCTCTGATTCAGTGCTGGACCTGGCTATAATATGTTGCTTCTTTGATGACCAAACTACCAATGTGTCTCCCAAGTAGATGCAATAAGTAGCTGTAGACCTTCTATCATCAGGGCACGATGCCTAATCTGCATCAGTAAAACCGATAAGATGTATTGCATCAGTTCTTTGTATCCAGGGTCTTTGTTCAATTGTCCCTTTAGGTACCTGAATATTCTTTTCACTGCCTTCCAATGAACATCTGTAGGTGTTTGTGAAAACTGGCTCATTTTGTTGACTACAAAACTTATATCAGGCCGTATGTGAGCCAAGTATTGAAGTCCACCTATAGCACTCCTATATAGAGAAGGTTCTGCCATTTCATTTTCTTCACTTCTGGAGATGATCTTCCATACAGACATAGGTGTTCCACATGGTTTAACATGTTCAAGTTTGAACCTTTTCAGCAGGTCTCTAGTGTACTTGACTTGAGTTAGATGCATCCCAGACTCTTCCCTTTTTACTTCAATTCCCAAGAACTGATGCAACTCACCCAAGTCCTTCAGAGCAAATGTAGCATTCAACTTGTCAATGAAATCTTGGATTGCCTTCTGATCATTTCCTGTAACAACTATATCATCAACATACACTAAGGCGAAAATTACTTGATTCTGGTTAATGTAAAAGAACAAAGAATTGTCAGCCTTTGATCTTGAAAAACTCCAGTCCAAAAGTGTTTTCTTTAGTCTCTCATACCATTCTCTAGGTGCTTGCTTGAGTCCATAGAGTGCTTTCTTAAGTTTGAAGACAAAATTAGGCTTTGTTTGATCAATAAATCCTTCAGGTTGCCTTATGTAGACCTCCTCTTCAAGTTTCCCATTTAAGAATGCATTGTTAATGTCAATTTATCTAATACTCCAATTCTTAGAGATGGCAAGAGTGAGTACAATTCTTAGAGTTGCAGGCTTTATAACAGGACTAAAAGTTTCATGGTAATCCACACCTAAAGTTTGCAAGAACCCTTTGGCCACTAGTCTTGCTTTATGCTTCAATATTCTACCTTCAGTGTCATGTTTAACCCTGAATACCCATTTGTTTCCAATCAATTTTTGACCAATTAGAGGTGGTGCTAGCTCCTAAGTTTCATTTCTCATAAGTGCTTTATATTCATCATTCATAGCTTCTTTCCAGTTTCTATTTGACAGTGCTTCAACAACATTGTTAGGTTCCAGTTCATCTTGTTTGAGGTTGTAATCTCTGCATTATGTGGAGTAAACTTTAGGCTAAAAAATTCTAGCCTTGCTTCTAGTAACCATAGGAGGTTCAACTATCTGGTTCATTTGTCCTTCATCATTTTGCCTTTCATCATTTAATTCAGCTTCAATTATCTGATCACTAGGAGTTTCTTGTTGAGTTTGAATAAGGACTCTTTCATCATCAGCATTTGTAATTTCATTTACCTGAGCCATTGTATTTTTAGCTAACTCTTATTGTTCTGAACTGTGAAGTGCAGCTATTGGAGTTGCTTCAGAGTGAACTTCATTAGTTGAGCCAGCTTGCCTATAGTTTTGAGGTGAATAGAAGGGTAGATAATGAATGATGGCTTCAGAATTTTGCGATGTATTTCTTTTACTGAGAAAGGCTAACTAGAATGGGAATTCTTTTTCATTAAAGATTACATGTCTAGATATGTAAACTCTTTATGTTGAACTCAAACATTTGTACCCTTTGTGAGAATTACTGAAGCTAATGAAGACACAATTTATGGAGTAGAAACTGAACTTATGTTCTTGATATGGCCTTAGGCAAGGGAAGCAGGCACAACCAAAGGTCTTAAGTGAATTATAGTCAACTTGTTCATTATTTAAAACCTGGTATGGTGCTTTCATTTTAAGAACATGAGTAGGTAATCTGTTAATCAAGAAAATGGCTATTTGAAAAGCTTCCCACCAATAGTGTAATGGCATTTTAGCTTGAGCAAGGAGTGCCAATCCTGTTTCAGTTATGTGTCTATGTTTTCTTTCAGTTCTTCCATTTTAAGCTGAAGTGTGAGGGCAAGATAACCTCATATCAATTCCAGAATTTAGAGCTAGGTCAGTGAAGGCCCTGAACTCACCTCCCCAATCAGTTTGGAAAGTTTTAATCTTCCTATCAAACTTATTTTCAACCAAATTTTTGAATTGAATATATAGGTTTACAGCATCTGATTTGTTTTTCATTGGATAGATCCATGTGAATCTGCTATAGTCATCTATGAAAAGGATATAGTATTTGAATCCTAAGGTAGAAGTTGTAGGTCCAGGACCCCAAACGTCTGAGTGGATAAGATCTAAAGGAGCAAGAGCATGTGAATCAGACAATTTAAAAGGCAAAGAGTGGGATTTAACAAGTTAACAAGCATAAAAAAAAATGACTGATTTCATTGGTATTAAATTTTTCATTACAAAGCTTGAATACTTGAGACATCACAGTGATGGTGGGATGTCCAAGTCTCATGTGTCATTGCCTTAACCTTAACTCATTCGACTCTTTTGACTCAGGCACAAAAGTGGTAGGACTCAATTTATTGGAATAATCTAGTTTGGAGTAGGCTGACTGTTGATAGGTGAATTCTTTGGTTTGGCAGCTCAACCTGATAAAGCCCATCTTTAAGCTTCCCTTCCAGCAGCACTTTCTTAATTCGTTTGTCCTTCACAACACAGAAATTAGGATGAAATTCCATGAGTACATTGTTATCTAAAGTTAACTGAGACACACTTATAAGATTTTTCTTAATTGAAGGTACCAGTAGCACACCAGTGGCACATTGTTAAGAACAAGAGATTTATCACTCAAAGTGAACAAGTGATTGATACCAACATGTAAGATGTGCAATTTTTTACCATTACCAACAATTAGTTTCTCATTACCACCATACTCAAAAACCTCAGACAGGTTCTTCTTCTCTGCAGTGACATGATTGATGGCACCAGAATCTATGAACCAAGATGCATCTACAACAGTGCTAGATGATGCTACAAAGCTCTGGTTTTGAGGAGTTGTTCAAAGGATGCTGGCTGAGTCTTCTCATAACGATTAAAACACTTGTTCGCAGAGTGATTATTCAAACCACAAATTTGGCATGGCCCTTTGAATTCAGTTTGTCTGATGAATCTGCCCATGTTTCTTCCAATTCCCCTGCTGTTGTAGCTTCTTCCAGCAAAGCTAATTCTGCTTCGTCTATTGGCATTAGGTTTATGCACAAAGTTGGTTGAGGTTTGGCTTAAGTTAACTGAAGATAAGTTATTTTTCACAGAATTGAGGTGCTCCAGTCGACTTTCAAAGGTCATTAGGACATATTACAATTCATGCCAGCTAATGGACTCCCTGCTATTGATTTGGACTACTATGGGTGTATAATCTTCATCAAGTCCTACAAGAACTTATGTGACAAGGTCATTGTGAGGGATGTTTTTCCCTACAATTTTCAAGTTGTCAGCTAGTTGTTTGATTGTGTTCAAGTATTGGTCAATACTCATAAAGCCTTTCCTTGTCCTTTGGAGTTCACTTATGAGAAAAGTGACTCTAGATTTATTCATTACCCCAAAACTCTCTTGCACAACATTCCAGAGATTCTGTGAAGTTGTAGATCCCGTTACTCTCATGGCTATTTATGTCGTCATTGAAGAGTAGAGCCATCCCATTAGGAGCTGATCTGTGAACATCCATTTGCCATATTCAATGTTTGGTGTCATCTCTACTGTAACACCACCAGGTCTTCTGGTCTGCGTTGCAAGAAACTCGGCTGAGCACACCATTGTTCCAGTGATGAATCCTTCAAGGTTATGCCCCTTGATAATGGGCATAACCATATTTTTCCACAGCAAGAAATTATTCCTATCAAGTTTTACCGGAAGCAGTTGAGAAAGGCTAAGTCCAAACATCGGTGTCTGATTTTTTCTCATCATTGGAGGCATCAGAGTGTTTGATTCAGGTTGAGCTGATTGGGTGTTAACATTGGATCCGGTATTAGCCATTAAAGCTCTGATACCAAGTTGAGAATAATGAAGAAAATAGTACCAAAGAAGGAAGCTAAAAAGAGATTGTATTGGTGAATAAAATGGAGCAAAAGATGAATCTGTAGGTGATTAATTTACAAGATTACAAGGCCGGCAATATATACAAGCTGCTAGAGTAGGGAGCAAGAAAAAAACAATTACGCGTGAAGAATCAATACAGTTACAACAAATTGCACAATCCGGTGAGTGCAGATACAGTAAGTGAACAAGAAACCGGTAAGTAGGCTTAATCGGTAAGTTGTAGAATATCCAGTAAGTCCAGCAGAATCCAGTGAGTGTAAGAATTTTAACAGCAAGGGCTACCCATGCAAGTTTGGCAGATGTAATGCCGTAAATAGTAGGAGCAGCCCGGTGAGAAATTGATCCAACCTAAAACAAACTAGTCCTTTTTATGCCAAAGTAGAAATTTAATATTAATGACAGAGGTGGGGTTTCTTTGATCATCAGGGAGAAACTGAGATGGGCACGATTCAGAACCATCCACGAAGCACATCAGGTCATTGCTTTTGAGAATAAGAACAAGTTGAGATAACGATATCAGATAGTTGGAGCATCTAACTTAGCAACAACTAGTTGGCTAAGATTAGGATCAAGAAAGGAGATATTCTGGAAAGCAGAGGATGAGTTAGCCATGGTAAGGGTAAATAAGATTGGGTCAGAAAGAAAAAGTATGAGCAAAGAGCTCTGATACCATAAAAGAGTTTTGAAAATGGTTGTGGCCTCAATGTCAAAACCATAGCTCTGTATGTTCATTATATACGCTTAGAGCGGATATGGTTTACATGAATTTGAATTTACAAATACAAGAATAGTGGAATGATAAGAAAATAAATTTGAATATCAAACTAACTGAAGAGATTAAATAAGGTTGTTGCTTAAGAAGTCAAACAGCAGAAATCCAGGTCAGTGATTTTCATGGATGATTGCGGAATCTGTGAAATATTGTTAACATTAATTACATTGTTAAGTATCAGACACATTCTGAATTAATTAAGCTACTTTTTTGAAGTTTGAATCGACTCAATCAGACTATTGATGAGTCAATAATATAGTCGGCTTTTTTTGTTAGAATCAAGAATTCATGAAGAGGAAAGGAAGGGAAAAAAAAATGAAAAGAAAAGAATGCATTTTGTCTTTTTTTATATATATAATTTGGTGTATGAAATTAAGAAAAACATAATAAACCAGAAAATATCGAAAACAACTTTCTTACTGATTAGTATTGAAGACAAGAACATTATGATCTTTGTAAGGCAAAGAACACTACATATACATAATATGACTCTAATTAAGCTTGTACTTTTTTAGGAAAAGAAAAAAAAAATTATATGAGCGTAAAATCCTAGTGTTAAACCTTATTCGTTGGGATGGCTTAGCATACTGTCCTAGCAAAGCATAATGTTGTTATGGTACAAATGCTCGTGAATAGCGCATTTGGTCAAAGCGTGCATGGAAACTATCCTGTAGAGATGTCAATAAATTGAATCTTGATCCGAATTCGACAATCCGTTAATTAAATGGAGCAAATATGGATATAGGTCAATCATATATGATTTGTTATAGTAATATAAAATATTTTATATATTATTGTATAATTTATTACACATTTTTTTTTTCATTTTGAAACTTGTATTATACTTTATGACTTTTAATGAAGAATGTCAAACCTATCAAATTTCAATATAACGTTAGTATATATCCTAATAAATTTTGTATTGAGATTGAGAATCTCATTTTTCTAAAATAGTTCAGATCAGATTATCGGATCGTATGTCAGATACTATATCATATCGGATATGAATTTAACAATCAAATATTCGTTGGATTATCGGATTGGATCCATGAATTATTCTTATCAGATCGGATATGAGAAAATTCAATTTATATCCGATTCATTTACAGCCCTACTATTTGGATGTGCAATAAATGCACACATTCAAAAATGACGAAAGTCACCGGATGCTAGATTTTTTGATTGTAGCACTGCATGAACGTTGTTGGTTAATGGCACGTGCAGGATTTCTCGTCAACGTGTATGAAATTGCTAGTTGACAGGGACATAATGGCACATTGGTATGTTCTGGATTTCTCGGC
>CAIGRR010459529.1:0-19569 GCA_903798365.1 Fraxinus sp. 1973-6204 | reverse complement strand
AAAAGGGAATTCCTAAAGCATTTACATGTTTGAAATTGTAAATATCATCCATTGCTTGGTTTGGTTTTGTAAAGCTTGTGCAACAAGAAAAATATCAAGCCAATATGCACTAAAAAATAAAAAAATGACCAAGCCTATGATGCCATTTCAAGCCAATGGAAATAAAAAATAAAAAATATCAACACAATGAAGATAGAGATAAACTCTATCAAGTATATCATGTAGCAAAACAAATAATGATCCATTTGGCAAGACTTATATGTCTTGTAGAAGACTCCGTGATTCAGTTAACCTAATCAGCTCTCTTCAAAATCTCTTCTAACCCGACAAAATACTTTCAAAAAAGTTGTCATATATATATATATATATATGAGTAATGATCTCCTAAGCACCGTGTTTAGTATATGCTAAGCACCATACTTAGGTGGCACACTACATTAGTGGGTAGTTTTTTTGTCACATAAGCACGGTGCTTAACATATGCTAAGCAAAGTGCTTAGGAGATCAAATCTGTATATATATATATATATATAAGACAAAGAAATGAAGGATGCATGAAAATCTTTCCCTATAAAAGGAAGGAGTGGAGCATAAAGTAGGAGAGAGGATTCTAAACACTTTATGTTTCAAATATCTTCTTTGGCAAAAAAAAAAATGAAAACACTTGTAGTTTACTCTTATAATTTACGAGTCATTACCAGTAAAAATCCTCATTTACATTCTAAATTAACTTGAGTTTTGTTCATACGATTTTTGATGTCAATAGTTTGACGCTAGAGGAAGGGCCCCCTAACTTGTAAAATCGGTCTTCTCTCTTGAAAATCCACAAATAAACACCAACATGGATGATTTTTCAACATCTGAAAATCAATCCCACACTCGTCTTGAACAAACCAACAATCCACAAAATGTTGGAAAAAAGACAAAGTCAAAACGAAGCTGTGATCCCCAAATGACCATGACGAGGGAAGCTATTGAGAAACTGACAAATGTAGTTAACGGGTTGGAAGGAAACCAAACTCACGTTCCATCGCAAGATATCGAGGTGGAATCCTCACACAGTAAAAGAACCAGACGACCTCCCACCAAGAGGACTCTCCAGTTCTCAGGAGAAGAATCCTCCAAAAGTCGAACTGAAGAGGTTAGAAGCTCTCCCATAACGACAAAGCCAGCCGCTAGGAAAACTAATAGTGTATTTGATAGATTGGGCTCTCAACACTCCCTAACACCCACGAGTAGACATGACAAGGCCCATATCAAACACTCAGTAGAACAACCAGAGCCTAAAATGAGTGCTTTGAGAAAATGTATTGCTGATTTGGAAGCTAAGGACAAAAGAAACATGGAGGAATATCTCACGAAACGCCATCCTCCATTCACTGAGGATATCCTTGTTGAACCTCTACCTGAAAAGTTAAAGATGTTACAACTGACCGCGTACGAAGGAGAAAGAGATCCTCTCAGCCATTTAGACAAGTACACTTCTTAGATGGAACTACAAGGAGCAGGAGATGCCATAATGTATCGTGTTTTTCCGTTGACCTTTGGGGAGATAAAGCTCAAATGTGGTTCATAAGGTTACATCAAAGATCCATAAAAAATTGGAATGATCTCGCCACAACATTCCTAGCCCAGTTCATGGGTTCTAAAGAAAGGACTATGCCTAAGGAGCGCTTGGTAAGCATTGAGAAAGGAAAAACTGAATCACTTAAAAAATTATCTCAGCAGATTCAATAAACAATCCATGTAAGTTGAAAAAATCTCTGATGATGCTGCACTTATGGCAATCCTTTCCGGACTAAGACCTAGAACGAGATTTTAGTAGTCTGTATATGAGGATGGACCTCAGACATATAATGAGCTCCTGAATCGAGTTGAAAAACATATAAGTACTGAGGAAGCAACATGAGACCCGGACGAACCCAAAGCAAACCCACCTCCTTTACATCAAGTAAAGGGGAAAAAAGTGGATAAAGACTTCAATTGCGAAAAGAGAAAAGATAGGAGGGATCGAGGTAGTCACAAGCTTTATCCTGACAAATTTCATGATTATCATCCACTAAATGCCACCCTAAAGGAAGTTTTCTTGCAAGCAGAAAAAAAAAAAAAGAAATGTTCCGTAGACCCCCACCTCAGAAAAGGGAGTTAACATGGAAGAATCCAGGGAGGTACTGTCGACACCACATGACACAACACTGACAACTGTAGAAATCTAAAGGAAGAAACTGAATGTGCATGATAGCTTATTCACAAATTACGGCGTGACACATGTTCATGTCATTTATTGCTATAATGATTATGGAAATGAAAAAGTGCCAATTCCACTCAAGGTCAGTCCATCACCTAGGCAAGCACTGACTTGGGGGGTAACTGTTGGCATTCGACCTCTGAGTTCACTAAATATAGTTTGATATATGTGTTAAACCCATGCTAATATGAGTTCGGATATGTGAGATCAGCTCGGATTACATTATTTACTCGAGTTTGTGGGACATAATGATTAAAGATTTATTACACATTATATAAACGGTCAATTGACAAGTGATATATGGAAGTTCTTACATCAACGCCCCCAAATTCAACCAATTGTATGCCTTAGCTTCATTCTCTAAACAACTCATTAATTGTTGGGGACCACGTGTAATGTTAACTCATGATGACCTGATAGACCGAGCTTATTAACCAATCCAAACGTGTCGTAATGTACTTTTTTAGCTCGATACTGTAATTGATATGACAGAGAAATAAAGGATGCATGAAAATCTTTCCTTATAAAAGGAAGGATGGGAGCATTAAACAGAAGAGGGGATTCTGAACACTTCATATTTCAAATATTCCATTTGATAAAAAGAAAGGAAAACACTTGTAGTTTACTCTTGTAATTTATTACCAGTAAAAATTCTCATTTACATTCTAAGTTTACTTGAATTTTGTTCATACGATTTTCGACGTCAACATAAGTAATATTTTGACCTAGACTTATTTGCACCCGTTAACTTTAAGAGCCTTGCTATATATACAAAAAATGTGTACATACACTTTGACAGCATTTTTTCATTGGATTTCGCCAAAAAATTATAAAAAAAGTTTTGTCAGTCAATTATGTGCTACCAACTATGCATCTATAATGCAAGTAAGCACCATTTTCTATAGAAGTAGATAAATCCTAAATTTAACTTTTATTTTGTTTAAAAGAATCTCGTGTTATCTCGATTGTAATATATGTACATAACAACTTACATGATAATTTATCAACAAATGATGTGTCGAGATTTAATTAAATCAAAATTTTAGCCCCTGTTTAATAACCATTTTGACCAAAAATGAGAATAAAATTTATGACTGTTATATCTTTCAGTGGGACCCAGGTGTGCAGCAGCTTTTGCTTGACATGAGGCTTTTTACGAAATTGCCATAGGAAAGAATTATATTTGAAAGGGCAAATTGGTAATTTAACCAATTTCGGTCAAAGAAAATTGGCTATCTTATGATAATTACACTGTATAACGGTTGGAATTCATCTAAAAATAAGGTCAAAATGATTACCAAATAGGAGCTTATTAATCAAATAACTTTTCTACTTATATTTTGACGCCTCGTTACTATATAAAACCAGTTATGGTACAGGTACAATAAGTTGACAGAATTTTATCGAACACTAGGCAATTATTTATTATTCATTGGTATTGAACCTAATGGCAGAAAATGCAACATAAAAGTAGTATAGGATAAGATGCGCTTTGGCAAACAGAAAGATAAAGCAAAACAAAAGCTCGAGTAACATTCAATGGCGACATATGTCAGCTCTCCCAATCTATCTTCTCCGGCTCTTCAAGCCCTCTGCAACTACAAATTTCCAATATCTTCATGTACATTATCTCACTGTAATAAATTGCCAATCTTCAGAAACTTCAATTCTTTCTCTCCAAATCCGAGACGCATTTGCAGCAGCCGGTTTTGCGGTGTAATTCGGGCCGAGTCCACCAACGGCTCCGAGCCGGCTCTTCACTACGACTTCGACCTATTTACGATCGGAGCCGGTAGTGGGGGCGTCAGGGCCTCACGGTTCGCCGCCAATCTTGGTGCTTCTGTTGCTCTTTGCGAGCTTCCTTTCGCTACCATTTCGTCTGACTCTACCGGAGGCGTTGGTGGCACGTTGGTTACTTTCCCTTTTGTTAAAAGATAAATTTCCTCTGTTTTATCTGTATGTATTCATTTTAATAATATTAGAACATGTATGTGTGATTGGTTGTAGTTTGCTTTGTTTCATTGGATTTTGAGATAGGTAAGGAGATTTACGAGTACTAGAATTACTCGTGGATATGTAGTTAGGAACAAATTATCTTCTTTTGAGTTTTGAACATGTGTATAGGTCAAAACTTGTAAGTAATCAAACTTACTAAGCATAATGGAATATTAGCGTAGTTTAATTAACTAGACAGTTACTTGTTGTTCTGTTACTACAGTTAGAATTAAGCGAATGGAATTTGATGAAAGAGTCTTCCAAAGCCAAATAGTAATGAAGGAGATGTCTCGTCCAATAAGTGTTATAGTGCATCCATGGATAGAGTGGGGAGTTTAAGAAGCTCAATAACGGTCTAATAAAATCTGATGTATTCTGTGAAGGTGTGTACTTCGTGGATGTGTGCCCAAGAAGCTCCTTGTATATGCATCCAAATATTCTCATGAATTCAAGGATAGTCATGGTTTTGGATGGAATTATGGAGCAGAACCTAAACATGATTGGAGCACTTTGATTGCTAATAAGAATGCTGAATTGCAGCGCCTCTCTGGTGTTATCAAGAACATTCTGAAA
The DNA here is from genome assembly GCA_903798365.1 of Fraxinus sp. 1973-6204. NCBI lineage: Eukaryota > Viridiplantae > Streptophyta > Magnoliopsida > Lamiales > Oleaceae > Fraxinus > Fraxinus sp. 1973-6204. Next base: position 14,753 of record CAIGRR010459529.1, on the reverse strand, counting down.
AATGCTGGTGTCACACTAATTGAAGGGCGTGGAAAGGTTGGATAATATTCTCTATAAGGACTCGCATCTTTATTTTTTTCCATAAGCCATAGATTTATACTGCAATAAATCAGTGATCATATGGATCTCCATACTTTATATGCAGATTGTGGACCTGCACACAGTTGAAGTGGATGGGAAACGCTACTCAGCAAAGAACATTCTTATTTCAGTTGGTGGACGTCCATTTATTCCTGATATTCCTGGAAGTGAATATGCAATAGATTCTGATGCTGCCCTTGATTTACCTTCAAAGCCTAAGAAAATTGCCATAGTTGGAGGTGGATACATTGCAGTTGAGTTTGCTGGCATATTCAAGGGCTTGACGACAAGTGAGGTCCATGTATTCATAAGGCAGAAGAAGGTGTTAAGGGGCTTTGACGAAGAGGTAGCAACCGAGAAAAAATTCCATCAAACACAAATAATGCCCTGGTTAAAGTTTACATTGTAGATTAAGAAATTTAACTCTTATTATTCAGATCAGGGACTTTGTTGGAGGACAGATGTCATTGAGGGGCATTGAGTTTCACACAGAAGAGTTGCCTCAGGCTATTCTCAAATCATCAGATGGTTCGCTATCTTTGAAAACTAACAAAGGAACAGTTGACGGCTTTTCTCATGTCATGTTCGCAACAGGACGTGCACCAAATACAAAGGTGAAGATATTCTTTCATTCTTTGTGTTGTCAGGTCATATTTTGTAGGCTTTAAGACAGTGAAAATACCATTTTGGACGCTACCATACTGCTTTAATTTCTTCCTTTTATGAGGAACAGCTGTCAGTTGCCTGCTCATGTTCTAATTCAGAACAATTTTTCAGTGTTGATGAATTTGTGATCTGTGACAGAATTTAGGTTTGGAGACAGTGGGAGTTAAATTATCGAAAAATGGAGCTATAAAGGTATTTTTTTTATGCCCCCCACCCCATCCCAAAAGAAAAAAAAAAGGTGGGCTTATGTGCACATTTCTGAACATATCGCTGAACATATCGCTATTTAGTTTATGTTCATCTGTAATTATTTCTCAGGTTGATGAATACTCTCAAACTTCTGTTCCATCAATTTGGGCAGTCGGAGATGTTACTGATAGAATAAATTTGACCCCAGTTGCTTTGATGGAAGGAGGAGCATTGGCAAAAACTCTTTTTGCAAATGAACCAACTAAACCGGATTACAGGTGCTCTTTCGACCGTGATGGTAGCCTGAAATTCTATCTAAATTACTAACCACATGAACTGTGCATATAAATGAATTCAGTACATGCAGAGAAAGATGACCACCGATTCTAGTATGTTGGGATTTCTGAAGAATTTCGTAATGGAAAATATCTTATTTTTTTGAACATGTGATTTCCTTGCCTTGTGCAGGGCCGTACCTTGTGCAGTTTTTTCTCAGCCACCAATTGGTCAAGTTGGTTTTACTGAAGAGCAGGTGAGCACGAGGATGTGTGTACCTGCAAATGTTTCACCAACTTCAAATCTCAATATGACAAAATTGTGCAGGCGATAGAGGAATACGGCGATGTTGATGTTTATACAGCGAACTTCAGACCTTTAAAAGCTACTCTTTCAGGCCTTCCAGATCGGGTTTTCATGAAACTTATAGTTTGTGCGAAGACTAACAAAGTTGTGGGTGTGCACATTTGCGGAGAAGATGCACCAGAAATTGTCCAGGTTGCCTACTCTTAACTTTCGTTCATTCCAAATTTTTCTTGAGATGTATGTCACGTGGTTTTATTTCATTATGGGAGTTCCAGGGATTTGCAGTTGCGGTTAAAGCTGGCCTCACCAAAGCAGATTTTGATTTGACAGTGGGTATCCACCCTACAGCAGCAGAGGAGCTTGTCACCATGAGGACACCTGTACGCAAGGTCCGAAGTACTCCATCTGAGGTCTGTCCTTTATTTAGAGATTTCCCAGTTATTTCATAATTAGATGGACGATGATAAACTTTGAAGTTGAATAATTCTGAAGGCTTAACATAACCCCTTGTAACTGTCGGCAAAAGAATGAAACCCGTTTGACTTGCACAAAATGATGAAGATCGAACAATGTTTTGACAAGTCGCTTCACTCATTTGTTATATCTTATATTTTCTGATGTTCCTTGAAGAGTTTATAATATATATTTAAGCCTTGATTGTTGTTAATTTCACCTCCATGTTGAAAAGACTACTTTTATTTGCTAAATATCCGATGGTTGGCACTCATTGAATAGTTTCTTAATATTATAACCAAAATTCAGTTTTCTCTGCTCTTTCATTACCTCATTTGATTTGTACTCCAGTTCACATAACTTGCTGAGACACTAGTGATCAAAATCTCAAATTTAGTAATATGCATTTCCTTTCCTTGGATGCATCCTGACTTATATTTCAAATTGCTTCATCGTTTATCATTTCAGCGAAAGGCAGATTCTGAAATCAAAGCTGCCACTGGAGTTTGAAGTTGGTTATGAAGTAGTTCAGTTGGTGCATAAAACTCAGCTACTTTTTCGGTGAGATATATCCCTTTTGTTCTTTTCATTCTTACCATACTTTAAGCATTATTTTACTGGTACGACTGAATGTTAGCACACTCACGAAGTTGTCACAAACAATTTACTGTCTGTAATGACAGCTACTGCTAACAGATGGTGGTTTCTTCCCTGATAACTAACTAAGAAATGGAAGTTCTCGTGAATTGTGTCGGAAAAAAACAAAGATGGTTATGTAATGCAATACATTTTTCTAACGACAGATTGGAAAAAGCAGCTAAAGCATTCACACCTCCCTCAGTCCCTCTTTATACCCATAACAGATTTTCTTTCTTGTTTCCTGGCTTAAAATTATTTTAATTGCCAGTGTTTACTAAAACTTGAAAAGTGAACCTTCACTTCTAAATTGATATCTTTACAAAGGCATTGACAGTTTCTCTTCACAACTTTAAATTGATGGATATTTTACAGGCTGACAATCGTTAACCTTTGTTTGGTTACCAGCATCATTTTTTTCTGTAAAAATCAGTTGATTCTGCTTTACTTTCTGGATGATGAAGCATTTCTTTTTTCCCCCTTCCAGTAATTGATGGGTAGGGAGCATAGAAATATTGTCCATCAGTCGAATAATTCCCTTAAAAGATAGCTCCTTGGAGTTTATCTTCGGTGATTTCTTTGTTATAATATTGGACTGTGGTGGAGACTATAGTAGACAAGAATTTATCTTCTTTTTCCCAGTTAATACTCTTTAATCCACCTTACCAAACATGGCATAAGGCTAAAGTAATCTTGCAGGTTTCAAAAGGACAAGTTGGAAGTTCACATAATCAACTGGAAGCAGCTCAAAGTTATTTTCAGGCTTGTTGGTGACGATGGAGGTTCTTGAGAGGATCCAACTGCGTTTTCCTGCTGTAGCCACTGAGGAACAATGTAAATGAAAATGCATTAATTGATGAGCTTTAAATTAAGCCTTCTATATTTCTATGCTGCTGCCTTGCCTTTGTAAAGGAGTGATTGGGTGTATTGGGTTTCTACTTCATCTGTTGGATTTGGATTATTTAACCGATTTCATCTAATGTCAAACAGCACAATGATTGTGTTCGGTACATTAACCACTCTCAACACTTTCATCCCTAAAGAATCTAGCCTGACTTTGAATCTCAAATCCCCAACTCTTGGACCTCCAAATGAGAACGCACATTATAGGGATAGTGTCCGCTCAGTAGTGTCAACACAGCACCTAGATGGTGCCTTGTGATGGTAATGCTCAACTTGTCATTAGAGTATATTTCGATTAATTTGTTTACTGCGATTAGGATTTTCAGTACTTGCCGCTCTTATCTTTATCGTTGTAGGGATCGAGAAATCTTCGTGGGATTAGGGTCAGAAATATTGTCAGATGAAATAGGTCTTAGAAAGTACATCATATCTGTCACCCACTCGAGGTGTATCACAATCAACTTCCACAATACTTTGAATGAGGACCAAAATCAATTGTATAGCAAGCTCAAACCATTTCTCGATTGACTCATTTCTCAACAATGGATCAAGCAAGCATATGTCCAATCATCGTCCACATGTATTTCAAGTTAACGTTGTGATCAAAATTACTCGTGTTTTTTATAGGCCACGTTGCTGAATAAAATAATGTTAGGCTTATCCTCCATTATTTTTCATTAAATTATAATTCATTTTCTTTTTTTATTAATTATATATTCTTTAATAAAATAATATTATACGTAAATTTAAAAAAAAAAAATTCTTTTTTAACGACACATTTTTCAAAAAAATTACTACTCTCATTATTATGTAAAATAATATGGGTCAAACTGGTATACATAGTCACAATTCATGTCAAGTCAATAATAGAATGTTAACATCAATTTCGAGATGATTTTGTTTGATATATATTTGTTCCTATTGAGATTAGCAAATATCTAAGAGCCATGAAAGCATAAGATACAAAAATTGAATTGTGGACGTGTTTGATCTACATTATTTTAGAAGAATGTATTTTTAAATAGTAAATTGATAGAGAATGTGTGGTTGAAAATGAAGAAAAATTTATTGATACGATGAAAAATATTATTTTATTGAAAATTGTGTGATTAAAAATGAGTAGAAGAATGATAATAAAAATTTTAATGTTTACCAAACTAGGCGTAACCTAAATTGGTCTGAAAAGAAAAAAAAAATTCAAAATAGTCATTAATTACAGACAGTTAAACCGACACGTGGCGGTGGATGGTGTAATGCGCCTGACGCTCCTAAACGCTCCACCTCGAATCATAACTCATAAGTAATTTTAAACGCAAAGGCGCCAATTTTGCAATTTTCTCCCGCCCCTCCCGCCCTTTATTTTTCCCTCCGCCGCCACCCCCAACCCCCTTCTCTACATATATACGATGATAGTGTAATGAGCTATTGGTGAATGGTTGATTATCTGTGTAGATCACTAACCAGTTATGTACCGCCACCAGCCTCACCCCGCCACCCCCATCTCTGACGCTGCATTTCTAGTAANTATTTTTCCCTCCGCCGCCACCCCCAACCCCCTTCTCTACATATATACGATGATAGTGTAATGAGCTATTGGTGAATGGTTGATTATCTGTGTAGATCACTAACCAGTTATGTACCGCCACCAGCCTCACCCCGCCACCCCAATCTCTGACGCTGCATTTCTAGTAAAGCGTGGCAAAACGAGGGGAAATTATAACTGCGGCCGCTGTGGTTTGCCGAAGAAAGGGCATAATTGTAATATACCTAAAGATATCAGTGGCAGCTTCACTCCTATTTCCACACCCGCCCCTTCCGCCGCTGCAGCCGCAGATGATTCGATCATCAGTGTTAGTTCTGTATCTGTGTCCGAGTCGGCAGCGCGCCATCTGCCTCCTCTGGGGAGCCGGAGAGCTCTATCGTTTGATGATGTCAGTGAGGCTGACTCACGGGGGGAGCTCGAGTTGGAGTGTTACGAGGGGGAGTTGGATATGGATCCGGTTGTGGCGGGGAATGTGCCAGCGAGTTGCTTGTGGGAGGTATTGAAGAGGCTGCCGCCGGCTGGGTTGCTGTCGGCGGCGATGGTCTGTAAGGGGTGGAGAGAAACCACGAAGAAGCTTTGGAGAGCGGCGGAGGAGCTCCGGCTTAGGGTTCCGGCGAAGGCACAGATTGGATTTTTTGGATCGATGTTGCAGAAATGTCCTGGACTCATAAAACTCTCTCTTACGATGGAAAGGTCAGGGATATGGAGCTGATGATCAGATCTAGGGTTTTATCAAATGGATCTGGTGATAATTCATTTATAAAATTAAAATCTGTTTGTTGAAGAATAGGACTAATTGATAAAAGTTGAAAATATACAGTGCAGAGGCCAAGTGCATTCGCATATAAGGAATCTATGAAAAATTCTCAACAGAAAGTGCACTAATTGAAATTTTGACTTTGTGAATTAATGCTAAACTCAAATCTATGCCACTTTTCTGAAAATTTGGGTTACGTAAAAGCCATCTTGTTTGATCTGACTGTAATTTTACTTATGGCGTTGCAGTGATGTGGATGCAACATTGCTGGCCTGCATTGCTTTCTCCTGTCCTAGTTTGCATTCTCTGGAGATCTTTACATCTGGTACCTCCGTCAATAGGATTACCGGGTAATAATTCAACTTTCAATGTTGTATTCTATTTCTGTTTTCTGTTCTTTTCCTATATTAGCTTATCTTGTATGTTTCATTTTTCATAAATGGTCTCTTATAGACTCAAGAAATTATGCTACTATTACCTACAGTCTCTGCATTTTTAACCTAGTTGTATGTGGAACATCTATCTCAAGTCACACTGTAAACAATTTAATTCACAATTTTTGGTCTTTTGATGAAATATATGTCATTGTGGTCGCTGATCTAGTATATTTGTGGGTGATGCCGTGACACTGACGATTTTTCCGAAAGTAACATGTTCAGCATTGTTGGTATACATTTTAGAAGTTTCTCTGTATGTTGCTCTCTTCTTTTGTATTTGTAGTTTTAGCTCTGATCTGATTTTTTTTTAGGCAAATGTTGTTGTAAATGAAAATAATCCCTGGTACTATTTCCACCGGAAGGAGATGAGATAAAAAATTTTGTTCCCATGCAGGGATGAATTAAGCCGTTTTATCTCTGAGAAAAGATGCCTGACCAGTCTTAAGATGGAAGGGTGCTGTAACCTTGGGGGTTTGATTTTTTCTTCAATCAGTCTGTCTACTCTCTGGCTCTCAGATCTTCACTCCCTCTCTAAGATGGTAATTGCTCGACAGATTCAATGTTCACTTTAATCATATGATCTGATCTCAAACTGCTTCACACTGGCATGCATTAGGTTTTTAACTGCCCCAACTTGAAGGAGGTATCTTTGGATTTTTCTTGGCAAGAAAATGATAGCACTGATCTAACCACTATTGTGAATGGTTTGGGAATAAGCTGCCCAAAGCTACAGAACATCCACATTGCGTCAATGCAGCTTTCACATGCTGTAGTGCTTGCTCTTACAGCTTCGAATTTGAGGTTGGCACTGTTGTTTGCACCTCACGTGCTCATTGTTTTCCATAAGTCCTTGATTTTTTTGACTTGTTCAAACTTTACCTGCGTGAAATAGATGAGTCAATGATAAGAAGTTTGACAAATATATATCTATTCTTCAATCTTTAGGGGATTGCGAATGCTTTCTCTCGTACTTGGATCTGAGATCACTGATGCATCAGTTGCAGCTATTGCATCAAGCTACTCAAAGCTGGAATTGCTTGATCTGAGTGGGTATGTTTCAGGTCTTTGTTCTGATATTTTTGATCTTAGGGGGTACAGAAGTTTGTGGAAGTAATGGTTATTTTAACCAAGCCCCTGTACCTGCTGGCAATGCTGAGTGCCTTGTAACAAATGCTATTTCTGATTGCTTTGGGTGTAACCACTACAATATGGAAATTTGATAGATATTTCTCTGATTGACTATTTAATTTGCTTCAGTCGATAAGTAAGTGTTTCCATGATGCTGTTTCATTATGTAGGTCTAGTATCAGTGACAGTGGCATTGGAATGATTTGCAATGTTTTTCCAGAAACATTATCGAAACTACTACTTGCTCTTTGCCCCAACATAACGTCAAGTAATCTTCAAACTCTGTTCTGATACCGTCACAGTTACTCAATTCAGTACATGTTTAACAGATCAGTATTAATTTTATCTATGTCATTGTGGATCTGTAGGTGGCATTCAATTTGCCACTGCTCAACTGCCTCGTCTGGAACTCATGGACTGTGGAATGACCATATGTGATCCTGATTCAGAGATCTATAATGAAGAGGACAATAATAGTGAGTTGCAGAGAACTCCCAACAGCAAGTTGCACCTTATATACCAGAAGCTAATTATCAAACACAGCAGGTTGAAGAAGCTAAGCTTATGGGGTTGTTCTGGCTTGGATGTAAGCCTCTCTTGTTTTAAGGATATTTTGCTTTTTTAGCCTCCTGCTCAAATACTATTTTGTTCTCTGAATGAGAATTTTTACACAGGCATTATACCTAAATTGCCCACAACTTATTGATTTGAACCTCAACTATTGTAGAAATTTACATCCAGGTATGTTCTTAAATCCCTCCCAAGAGGTGACCTTCCTAAAATATTGAAGCATTTTCCTAGAATTTGAGGTTAATGTTTTATTTGCTTTAACCCCAGAGAGATCGTTACTCCATTGTCCCAATTTAGAAAGTGTGCATGCGTCAGGCTGCCAAGACATGTTGGTCAAGACCATTCAGAATCAGGTAAAGAACCTAATCAATCTATCCTCTGTTGTGATTAGAGAATAAAATGCAATCACTTTTGACTACATTATAAAGGCACGTATATTTTATTTACGAACACTTCGCCTTTAAAAAAAATTCTATATCCATCTGTTGTGTAGAACCAAATTTAGTTTTAATCTTTCCTCTGTACTTATCTGGTTTGTTTTAAGAGATGTATTCCAATTATCATATATTGAATTTTACTGATCTCGTGATTCATTAGAAAGGATTATTCTACTATCAATCATCTTTGCTGGATAAGCGAGATAACGCTACTTCTGGTGTTTTCACTTCATCAATCAATGCTAAATGATAAACATCTTTACAGATTTGATCCGATTGATTTACTGCGATTTATTAAATTTTTAAGGCAAATCTATTGTTTACACTTCAACGCGTGCTAAATGATAAACAGCGTCATAAAAGATTCATCCAAAGCCTGATTTAATGCATTTGACTAAATTTTGAGGTGAAATAGAAATGTAATTGGCATTCTGCCTGGCTTCTGGTGTTGTTCTCCACAAGATCTATTATACAAAAACTAATTCGACCCTCAATATATTTTATGCAGGTCTCCTACAACTTTTCAGCTATGGAGGATCATTCTCCTGTCAAACGTCTACCTGATGGCTCCAAAAGAGTCAGCGTCCCATATTTATTCAGCCCTCAGGTGAAAATTCAACCTTATAGAAATGTGAAATATATTAACTAACTCAATGTTTTCTCTGCACTTGCTCAGAAAATTTGCATACCAAACTGGGTTCTTGCATTCACATGCATTTACTTGCCGTGTTAATCTCAGAGAGCAAACTATGTATACATACCTAATGGACTTGATGTTATCTTTCAATCTCTTCGATAAATATAACATGTGTTGAGGTTTTGTGAATTCTTGTAGACCTCTGATATTTACTCTTCCATTTGCAGCCATGTGATGAGAAGGAATGGCCGAGGGCTAGGAAACGCCACTGTGCTGTGATTTCCACATCATAAATTAAACGCCTTGACACTGTTGTTGCTCCAGAATTGGAGCATGTACTAGTTGGTTGCTTAAACAGTTCAAATTATCGATTAATTCCTTAATTGTGCTTCTATCGACAAATAAGAAACATACATTACAAATAATGAAGTTTTCAGACTACATTTATCCATCGACTTGTATCAGTAATTGACCAAACAAATTTCATTTACAATTGTCGGAAGTGTGTGTGGTGATATTGGATTGGATCTACTATCTTCTAGTCTAGTATCCTGCAATAGTTTTACCCAAAAATAATGTATAGAATGACCAAGAGTCGATGTGACCATAGCCAGATAGCTGATCACTGGATGTCGAGAAGAGCCCATGTTGATAGACAATTACAATGTGAGTCTGAGTCAATCTTGAGACCTATTTAAAAAACTCGTTCACATGTCAATAGACATTAATCGGTCTAAAATTGATTTGTTCTTAGTTTTTGCCGTTGAGAGTGGCTAAGATGGTCCAAAATGTTGTGGTTGCGAAGGCTTTAGTTGTATTGAATCAAGTAACGATTGCAAAAATATGGACTTTATGTAGTCGATTCCATGTTTTTTTTTGCAGGCCTTCCCTAACCTATTTCTAAACCCAAAATGAACAGAGTGGCACATTGTTATTGCTTCCAATCTTTAGAAATCCATTCTCTCTATACCATATTAACAAATAAAAAGAATCCCATAAGTGTCAAACTAATTGACAATCGAAAGGAATAGAAGAAAATACTTGTCTTAAGCGCAAAGAGTTATTGTCTGTGTCCACACAAGCTACATTCATACATAAAACTAACTCTGATTAATAGTAGCAGTTTATAAGTAATTAAATGAAAATGGTACAGACAGAATCCGGGATCTGCTCGATCCACCTTGTCTTTCTCTCTTTCCGATCAATGCTACAAAGATTGAAAGAGCACACCGAGATGGAATTCACCGATTTAGTTTCTGTTCTTGCATTTTTCCATGGCTCTAGGTGCTGAATAAAATAGTTCTACAGTAAGTCGTGAGTGACACTATCCATAATATCGACTCATTAACACATTAATTATGCGTACAAATCAAATCGAGGTTGAGGATAGAGGTACACTAACCGAGTCCTATTGCCTCCGCTCCTTTCATAATGCGCAAGCGCTTGCATGATTCAACAAACATCCTGCACGATGTATGTCAAATATGAGGTGGAGAATGCTATTCATGACGAATAACATTGGACCATTGAATAAGTAGTTAGACGTGAAAATTAACTTACTTCCATGGGACATCACCAACCAGCATCCAATCACCATCCTTGTCTTCATAAGTAGGAAAATAATCAGAATCATTCAAAAGATCAATCAGTTTGCTCCCATTCATGAAGTCCATCATTCCTATTCATCAATTCAGACATACAATATTGTTAATTCTATGAAGAAACAACTTAAATGATTCAGCCATTTTCCCCTTACCATATATTTCTTGTAAAGTATCTCTGTGTACCTTAACAACTTAAATTTTTAGATGACATGGTGTTAATATGCTATTAAGTTAAGTTGTGGAGCATAATTATTGCCGCTGTGTAGAACCAGTACGTAGATATATTTTGTCCTAATTTGTATTGTAAACAGAGAGCCGTCCTTAGGGCTTTGCATTACCATAATAAAAGAGAGAAAGATGGGTTGGAGAAGATAAGGTGACACCATCATAAAATGGTTCAAGTCACTCACCAATTGTGAAGGAACTGAACATCTTGCCCAAGGCATCAAAAAGCTCTTGGTAACTTGTGTAAATCTTCAAATCCACTTTGCGAAGATAAGGTGCACCATCCATGCTGACCTTCACAAAGGTGGCGACACCCATCTCCGCCTTGTCGGTTGTTTCCTCGGAGTCGCTCTTTTGAACCGCCATAATATTTTTCCGGAAGGACCTAACTGGTGGCCACCCCACAACCTGTGCCCTAAACACCCATAATGTTTTTCTTAATCAAAACAAAACCAAATACTCGCCTTGACTGTATTAAACATCGTTAATAAAGAAAAGGACGAAGTTTAGATCTTGTCCATGTCGTTCATATAATTCAGTACTGCATACCAAACATAAGTTGATGTCATCGAAAAAAGAGGAGAAAGTTTACTTGGCAGGAGTCTTCGTCTCCTTGTACAAATTCTTTTCTTTCTGATATTCAGTTTGATCTATCCCAGAAATATTTAGCTTCAAATTCACAGTTTCTGTATACCCTCTTTTTCCATTAGAATTCATGACGAGATTTTTGCCCATAATAATTTCTTCATCAGTTCCAGGTAACCCTAGCCTCAGTTCAGTCTCTTTCAAATCCAACTTTTCCTTATTCACCATTTTCATTACTCCAACTTCCATGGCCTGATCTTCTTCTAGGGTTTTAATTCTTCTACTTGATCAATTGTTGAGTTTCTTGGGTGTAAGAAAACTGAAGAGATTAATGGTGTTTTTAGAGAGAGAGAGAGAGAGTGTGTGTGTGTGTGTGTGTGTGGAAATTGAATGGGTTGACATAGGCTGCAATTTGTCTAGAGAGAGAGTTTATGTACTGTAAATGCTGACACGTGGACCAATGAATGAACTGAATATTGAATCTTGCTGGAGCGGGTATTGACATGGGTGACAGTAGCCTACTTCAAATGATTTATGCTTGGAATTTTGGTACAATCATGCATGTGCGTTATCTTCTACATTATTTTTTTGAGAGTCTCTAATTAGTGTGGGACCCACTAATTAGAGGGGACTGTAAATTTTACAATCCTCTAATCACTGTACAAGTAACATTTTTGTATATAGTGTTATATGACAATACATCATTGAACGATTTAAATTTTTTACAGTTTTTCCATTCAATCAACACTTGTCAACACCCACAATGTCAATTATCATGTTAAGAAAGAGTGTATAAGTGACATTTTCAATTTTGGTATCCCCTTCAATTTATCCTTCTCGAGTAAACTTTGTAATCATTATTTCTATTTATTTATAATTTAAGTTATTTATAAATACTTTACAAAGATGCAAGACAAAGTCAGGGAAAAAAAAATTATACTGAATTAATACATAAAAATACTCAAGATAGTCTTGTTCGTAGCAATTCTTTGACTTACGTTGTCCAACATGTTTTCATGGTTCTGTAAAAGCTGGTCCAGACCGACCAATTCATCCGAACAAGTATTGTCCGATCAACTAATATTTTTATCGTCATCAAATTTATATATGTTTTTCTACTTTGAAATGATCAACGGTTGGATATTAAATTCAGCGTATGATTTTGACTTTGAGGCGGAAAAAAAAATGTTGTCTGCTGCTGATTCCAAAGCTTCCCCTTTTTTATTGAACCCTCGATTGGATCACCTACTGGCCTGTGGCTTCTTTTTCTTAAAAGATGACATTCTGTCTCCTTCAAATTGCTAAAATAAAGAATATAGTTTTCTATTTTATATAAAAAATATTAAGAGTTTATCTACTTGTACATAATTTTTTGTACATCAAGGTATTTACCCTCTCACATGAGGGTGAGACCTACTTGAATAAAAAATATTATCTCCAAGTTGACCCCACCCCCATGTGAGGGGGTGTACACCTTGATGTACACAAAATTATGTACAAATAGCAAGACTCAAATAATAATTCAAAATAGTGATTTGAAAAGGGGTTGTTTTGAGAGCTTGAATTATTTATAATAAGTAAGTTTAAAAATTTCTTATAAATCAAGTTTCTAAATGTTAGTTTAGTAAAAAATAATTTGACTTACCCTTTTTTTCAAAAAAAAAAAAAAACACACGCACGCACGCACGTACACAAGCAATGTAGGCTGATTTACGTAAATACATGTGTGGAAGACGTGGTACTTGAAAATACATTACAAGGCTCCACACACGTGTTTGTGTGAGTATAAAGATTGAGCTTTTATAATGTAAATGTGGATGAATGATCTAACGAGCTAAATTATATTGAAAAATGCTAGAGGTACACGAGGTGATAGGCATCCCCCTATTGGAGGAGGTGTCAGTGGGGCCAGCCGCACTCCTCCAATAGAGGGATGCCATGTGTCCATTATGGACACCCTTATGTATCTCTTGTGTACTTCTAGCACAACTCAATTATATTTAGCTTATTCTAAACATTGATGACATAACTTATTAATTTATTGACGAATAAATTTATGTAAATCTCAACATTTGAATTTAAGTTATCGTCAACTAATGAATTGATATGATATGTCATTGCTGTTTAACATAAGATGAATATCGCTATATATTCATTGGATCATTTATCTATAAATGTGAATGCATATTGGATATACTTACACATAGGAAATGCATGAAGCTTGTTAGGGCTAATTTTAATAATACTAAATTTATTTTAATAAGTTGATGTCTAAAAAACATGGTTGTAAACGAGGGAGGGGGTGGGACCCAAAATATAAGGGGATTGTCATGTGATGAGATTCAATGGGGGGCCCTCTTGAAAGTGGGCATGTGAATCTGTTGGAGGATGTCAAACCCTATTCCATGTGCGCCGCTGCAGGGTATCCCATTCACCCCCACCCCCTTTCTTTATTACCATGCAGTTCTTGCATGTCAATTAAATTGTGAAATGTGTATTATTACTTTTAAATGGACATTTTAGTGAATAAAATTTATCTAGGCTCATTTTTATCAATAGTTGATAAATATTCAAAGTGCTTTTTATTTACATATTTCGAGATATCCACATGTACCAAAACTTTGAGTTTGGGGGGCAAACTATGCAAATAGAGATTAAAATCGGATTAAAATTAAAAAAAATTAGTTTTTATTGTTGACTTTTATTAGACGAATGAGACCCAATAACAGCTATATTTTCAATTTTAATTGGATTAAAATTGGTACCAAACAATTGTGCAAATTTTCATTTAAAAAAAAACGGGAGGGGAGGAAATTAATAGTGTGGCTCATGGAATCGAACCCATATTGTTTGCAGCAACAAAGTAAAATTCTTATCTCTAGGGTATACACTTGCTCATGCCAAGAAAAAAAAATTAATATTGTTGCCAGACAATCAATCCTCCCCGCCCCTGTAGCTCTACCCTTGTTCACAAGTACTATACATTTATCCACCTCTAATTCTAATTACAATTATTTGTAAACACTTCCTAAACTTGCTACCATCGTTTAATCAATTTACGTATCGTATTATAGTATATTCAAGTTATTTGAGCGTCGATCGCATTATTTGGGCTCTCTCGTTATAACAGGACAAGGATTACTTCGATCAAGAGATATACCAAAGAGTTAATCTTAAATAGCAGAAAACTAAAATCTTGATGCCATTTAGGCTCCCAAATTGAGTTGGTTGTTTCTCAACTTGCTTTCCAATGTTAAAGATGGCCTTACAATGGGAAGCAACCTCCAACAGAGATGGTTTTGTGAATTCTTGTAGACCTC
>CAIGRR010459518.1:0-10532 GCA_903798365.1 Fraxinus sp. 1973-6204 | reverse complement strand
TTAGTTTATTTGCCAAGAGTAATTTATAAGTAGAATTGATTGAAGCTATTATTTGATATCTCGTGAGCAGAAAATGAGTTCCGGTCTTCATTATGTTATCATTCCCAAATGTTTAGTTTTTAAATTTTTTATGTACTTCCATAAAGGTGAAAAGCTGGAAGCTTCAATAGTTCCTTTCTTATGTATTATGACAGTATCCGTCCCTACTGAAGCCTGTCAGACATGATTCCTTCCCTTAACCTGTAAAATATCCTAATTTTTCTCTTTTAGAGCTCTTGGTACCAAACTCTTCCTTTAGGAGCACATCTAGTCCTCCACTGGGTTGTGCTATGGGCTAGTGCGCCCCAAAACAAGCTAACCATAGTGAGACCTAATGCTTTAGCAATTGTACAGAAGAAGAGTGGAAAATGAAAGGAGAAGTCCGTGAAAATGGCTTTTGACTTATGTTTAAAAAGAATGATGCTATGCTTGCCGGGATGGAAAAATAGGGACTAATAATTGAAATTATAAAAATGTTTCATTCAGTTTTGAATTGAATTGTTTATTGCTGGTTCAATTTTATAAACTTAATGCCATGCTTCCAAACATGCCATGAGCGTGCTGTTTATTTTTTCCATTTTGGTTTTGAATTTAGTCTACATTATTGCTTGCCCTCGTTTATTATGCATTAGCTAGGGAGATGGAGAGGAGTTTCCATGTGTAAGTTTAATGTTAAGCATGCTGCATCTGATTTAGTGGGCTGCAAATAGTAAATCTTATGGTCTCTCTTTGCTGCCTCAAGCAAGCATTGTATGACCATCCATAAATTTATCAAGCACCCTAAAAGCAGAGCCATCCACTGTAGGGGCTTTCTTCTAGCAATCCCTTAGTTGATATTCACAGAATGCAATAGTGTTCTCTTTGTATTCGAAATAAGTTTACCAGCCAATATAATTTTGGGTGAGGTAAATGTTGGTTGACAGCTTGGGGTCCACTTTGAAAAATCGGATTGATGCATGTTCACATATATAGTGATGATAAATTAATCCATTGTAGGAAGTCTACTAACTGTTTGTTTATGGTTAAAGGTGAGAGTACAAGCTATACGTGGGCTTCCTCTTTTTTGCAAGGATACTCCAGAACATCTGGCTAAAATAGTTGACATCCTTGGTCAGCTCCTTGTAGCGGGTAATTTAGATTTTGATATCTGCTTTTTGATTCATAATAATTTAAGTAACTCGATTAGATAACAGTAACATCCTTCGTGATTTTAGGAGATAACGTGGAGCGTGACGCAGTGCATAAAGCCCTTATATCTTTATTGCGGCAGGATGTTAGAAGTAAGTTCCAGTGGTTGTAGCAAATGTTTTTCATACCTCCTATCTTTTTTTCCTTTTTCGCGAGAGCATCAGTGAAGGCTTCTGCTTTCCAAACTTCAACATGCTTCACAATTTTCTAAATTTGGTAGGTTTAGAAAATATTCTAGGCCAAATTAGGTTTTGCCCCCAAATTTTTACTAATACGAAATCTGGACCCAACAAACTTGTTTACATGGTATGGAGCATGATTTAAACATATTGCTTAATCTTTTTAACATTTTGCAACATCAAATGTAAGTATTTGCTACTTGAAAAGGAAACATGATCCTTACCTGAGTGCTTTTGCACTACTGTGTATAATGGTTTTATGATGTTAAAGTTTATTGGTTTTTGAAATGATGCAATAGTTTGGATGCTAAGGTTTGAATAATTAGTGGTGTTTAGAAAATTGGCTTGATTAGTAGATAGATGTCATGTTAAAATTAGCAAGATTATGTATAGGTCGTTTTGCATCCCATTAAGTACTATGCTGTTAAATAAAAAAGTTTCTTGAGTTCTCTAAAAGTTGTGGGATTTTAGAGAACTCATTTTTCACTTGATTGAAAAGAAAATAGTGTGATGTGTATTCTCAGTATCATTTTAAAGAGAAATTATGCTTTTAAAAAAAAAAAAAAAAAAACTATGTAGAAAGACTTGTATGTCTTCTATATGGAAATATCAACAGTAAACATAACACTTGTGTCTATTCAGCTGGTTGCATAATCTAAGTTGAGAAAAATGATGTAAGACCATTTGGTCACTCCAGATCCTAAATATATTCATTCTAATAAGGGTAAAAAGTACCAAAGATTTTTGAATTTTGCCCCAAATTCCACGTTTATCACTAAAGTTTAAATTTATATGTTTGTCAGTTACGTCACCTAGTTAGTCTGCCACCCAATATTTTACAGTACTGTCTCGACAGACTTTCATTGTGGTCTAATCTGCTCCTTTTTTTTATGTCAAATGCCACTTGGGCAATTCATGTGCTCACTTCATGAGTTAGTGTCCTGGGTACAAATTTTATTTGTGAAATTTTTATTGACATATTACAAAATGTATCTATTTTGTAGTTCGTGATATGGGTTTGTATAATGCCCATAATGCACTTCTGTGGGATTCTTATTGTAGAAGAAAAACCTGCTATCACTTTATTTTCATTGAACTATCGCAGACCATTCCTATATAGACTATAGACTGCATTTACACATTGGGTTTGTGCATATGTTTGTATACTGAAGGTGTTCAGTATGTTTGCTGCAGCTTCCTTGACAGCTTTATTTAAGCACATTGGAAGCACTGATGATCGAACTGCTGATGATGTTAGCACTTGGGAGACTATTCGTGAAAAGGTTCTCTGTTTTGTTAGAGATAAGGTAAAGGGATGGTTAATCTTTATGATATTTTTTAATTGCAAAGAGCTCTTATGGCATGCATGAATTGTGAATGAGGACATTTTCCAGGTGTTTCCTCTTAAGGGAGAGCTACTAAAGCCACAGGACGAAATGGAGAGGCATTTAACTAATTTGATAAAGCAGGTATATCATGTTTAATATGAAGAATCGTAGTTCTAGTGTTCTTTCTCTTTAATGGCTCGTTTCTTTTGCTTAGTGGACTACTTTTCTTTATAAATACTTTTTTGATCTAGAAGCTCAACACTTGTTGAATGACAGCTTGTTGACTCCCTCATTTGTTGCAGAATTTGCAAGATGTGACAGCAGTTGAATTTAAAATGTTTATCGACTTTTTGAAGAGCTTGAACTTATTTGGACAGAAGGCTCCTGTGGAGCGTGTTGAGGAACTTGTTGAGATCATTGAAGGCCAGGCTGATCTTGATGCTCAATTTGATGTATGTTCCTTTTCCAGTATATGACTAGTGGTCATTTATTTGCCTTTTGTTATCTGTTTAGTTACTGCTGCTTTTGTAGACTTTTATTTTTACCACCCATTTTCTCAAAGATAATGCTAGTTGTGAAGTTCAAGTATTCTTAGCATGTATATTTTCCTAATTTTGCTTTGCAGAGAATTGTTCACACTTTTTTCCAACTAAAGTTTTTGGTGAAAAATAGTTGCTTTGGAATGTCTTGTGTTTTTTTTTTTTCCCTGGTGGGGTACACTGGTGTAATTTTATGAACCATTTCGAAGGTCAGCTGAACGACTGGCCTCCAATCTTGTTATACCCTTCCTTAAAGAACAATGGTTCTTTTTGTTATAGCAGCGACTAGTTAGACTTGCTCTACAAAATTTGGAGTTGACTTCAAGCATCTTTTTTCACCACTATGTTGAATCATGCTTGCATCATTAAATATCTACTAAGATTATGCCTTTTGCAATGACTATGGCTCTATGTTAATTTCTCCCCCCCCTCTCTCTCTCTCTCTCTCTCATTGGACTTGTACTGTGACTTTGCTGCTCTTGTGGATGGAAGCTGCTTCAGTTCTATGCAAAATATGCCTCATGCCCTCAGCCACCTAAATTCCATTCCACTTACTGGCCTACGTTCTAATTTCTTATTATATTCATTTTATTTTAGTATGTCCACATTTTATCTTAGCATTTCTTATTACTACTAAGTCCATCTTGTGGACATTTTGCCTTTTAAGGGGCCCACCATTTTTTTTTCCTTTTATGGTCTATTTGTTAGTACCGCAGCATAATGCTCTAATTGTTGATCTATAGAATTTGCCTTTTAACTTAATAAGCGTCTTTCAATCACATAAAATCCTTTCTCCATTTTGTCATAAATGGTTCTAGTCTATTCATTGCATTGTTTTCAAGTCCTCATTCATTAGTAATAATTAAACCCATATACCGAAAAATATCTCTTTTGAACAACATGATCTCTGTAGTGACTACACTATTGTCTTTGTTCCTACTGTTGCTAAAAGCATTTTGGGCCCATTTGATGTAAGATTTTTTGGAGAATGTATATTGAGAAGAGAACATTTTTTTTTTCTTTTTGGAGAATGTAATTAAAAAAATTGGGGAAAAGTTACGAATCCACCTGCATTTATTGGGAGAATGTGGGGTTAAAAATGAGTTTGAGGAGTGAGTTTTAAAGAATCTGTACCAAACATGGCTTCATTAATTCCCTGTTAATCGTGCTTAACATATAACTTCTAAATTTCAAAGCACTTCCTCTCCTAGGTTTATCAACTGATTGTGTCAAATACAATAACATCCACCAATGATCTTATACGATGTCTCCTGAGCTCTTACACGACCGGAGCTAAAAGATAAGAACATAAGTCAAAATCTTGATGTAAACCCTTAGTAGTAAGATATTAGATATCATCTACTACTAGTATTACACTGGTAATATTGATATATTTGACAGAAAATCATTTTTATTAGCATCTGCCACTGCACTTCCCTGGTCACCCTATATATATATTGTTTTTTTTTTTTTCTATACTTCTCAATCTGTCTCCGAAGTAGGTAATGATACGAAACAGAATTGTTCTCTGAGTCCTTTGAATACATACATCATATATGTTCAGATGACAGTCCTCCATAATTTCGTAGTATGACTCATGAATTTAATATTGTAGTTTGTAAAATCTTGAATAACATTTATTTTTCTACACTTCTCAATCTGTCTCCGAAGTAGGTAATGATACAGAACAGAATTGTTCTCTGAGTCCTTTGAATACATACTTCATATATGTTCATATGACAGTCCATAATTTCATAGTATGACTCATGAATTAATACCTTTGTAGTTTGTGCAATCTTGAATAACATTTATTTTTAAAGTAAACACTACAATACTACTACTCCATTCATTAGGCTTTTTTTCCTTTTCAATATCTCATTTAATTATTTTGTCAAGCTTAAAAAATCTTTCACGCATTGATAGAATTTCTGTCCGAACTGATTGCTTTTCTTATCTTCATGCTTCATCCTATTCAAAGCCCCCATACTTCCAAGATAAGTTATAAGATGGGTAACCCTTTGGCAAGTCCTCACATTGCATCTCTCAAAACTCTGCCTATGGTTCTTCACAATGGGTAGTATACTTGGAACCTTTGATGCTCGGACTCTTCGAAACAGTTGGAGTACCCGTGTCGGACACAACATGGGTATGAGTATGTGATATGTGTTGGATCCTCCAAGTTTCAACCGAAGACTTCTTCGTTTTTGTTTCTTTTTCCTTCTTTTTCTTCTTCTTTTCCTTTTCTTTCCCTTTTCTTCTTTCCCACTTTTGCTCTCTATAAACCTAGCGTCGTAGGCGAGAGGGTGGAGAAAGACAGCGAATCTAGGTTTTCCCTTCCTTTTCTTCTTCTTTATTTTTTCTTTCAATTTTCTTCTTTTTTTCCTTCTTTCTCTCTCTATAACGGTGGTTTAGAGTTTTGTTTGTATAAAATGAAAATGAATTCCATATAGTGCTACTTAGTGCTCCACTAAGTCCAAATTGGATTCCATAGTGCTACATTAAGTCCAAATTACAGTCAAGTTCCTCATTTTCTATTTTATATAACATTTAGTAATTCTCATTATTGAAAACTAAATCCCAAAATTCTATTTTATTCGTCTTATCACCTTATTAAATATCCATTTCCTTAATTGTGAATAATAAATTTTGATTTATTTAAAATGACATTCTGGATTAGTAAAAAAATTGAAATTTGAAGGACGTACTCATGTACCCGTATTTGATATTTTGACTCTTTTTAGCTATGTTTCTGTATCCTATATTTTAGAAAATAAAAATCCGACATTTAGATACGTACCCGTACCCGATACCCGTACTCGAGTCTGAACATCATAGCTTGGAACGTGGATGTAGGAGGGTTGCGCTATAACGCTTCTTATGACATCAATCTTGGCATCTACTATGTCTATGCAAATTATTTTGTAGCCTTATTTAGTAGTACTTCCATCTTACATGCTTTCTCTTCTCACCTCTATCAGGTTACAGATGGTGATCACATTGAACGTTTTATATCCTGCCTGCGCATGGCCCTTCCGTTTTTCGTGGTATATTCCTTAAGACAATTTGAAAAAGTAATAATTGTAGTTTTGATCCATTAACATCATTGTGTATGGTTCCAGAGGGGTGCATCAAGCAGTAAGTTTCTCAACTATCTGAACAAGCAAATTGTGCCAGTCTTTGACAAGGTAGTACTTGCCATTTGAACTGAACTACCACCAATTTTGTGAATGATTTGAGTTGCATAAAAGTTTTAAGCTAGCAATTTGTCAATGAAGCATCTTGTTATTTTGCTTCTACTTGTGACGTTGCTGCTTCATATTGAAAAATTCATATTGCGGTTATCTGATGAATGTTATATCTCTTTCCCCTTCAGCTTCCTGAAGAACGAAAATTAGATCTGCTTAAGAACCTTGCAGAATGTTCACTTCATGCAAGACCACAGGACGCACGACAGATTCTTCCTTCAATTGTTCAACTTTTAAAGGTATTTCTTTAGAAAGAGATGGAAATGATGCCGTTTTTCCATGTTACCTGCATATTATCAATTGTAATTCCTTATCTGCTGATCCCTTTTCTTCTGTTATTGTATTAATCTATTCAAACATTCTATTATTGGAAAAAAATCAAACTGACTCTCTCTTCACAGCAAGATTCTTCTTGCTTTTACTGGTTTTGATTTTATTTCTTCTATATTGCCTTTCCTCTTATTATTTTATATACGTGAATCATTCTGTTCTTCAAACATATGAATTCTTTGCTTTCCTTGATTGCATTAATGTCTCTTTCTCACGCACACACACATTAGAGAACCTTTTTGCTCATACAAAATAATACCACTCAGATATTTCTATTTACAGAACATGCTCATATTTTATCTTCCCTTATTCTTCAACTGGGCGTTAATGTTTGGATATAATTTTTCATAATGAATGAAAAAATTCATTTCAAATTTACAGTATTCTTGTGAGGTACGTAATGCTGTCAAAACATCCTAAGCCCACACAGCTCATTACCAAAAAATCATTTTTGGTATAGAATTTCCCATGGGGACGATTTGCCCTCCGACGTGGTGGTTAAGAATTACTTAAATCTACAATTGGACTCTTGATTTTACCATGCGTTGTATGATCTCTAGATTGATTTAGGGAATTCTTTCTCATAACCGCCTTTCTGGCTTTTGTCCAACAGAAATATATGGTTAGAAGGAAGATTGAAGAGATAAACTTCGCATTTGTTGAGTGTCTGTTGTATTCATTCCATCATTTAGCTCACAAGGTAAATGTGAGATATATTTTACCTGTCCATATATTTTTGTTGTGCTTCGAAGTTGACATGAGATTTCTCTTTATGATTTACTTAAGACTCCAAATGCCACAAATAGCCTGTGTGGTTACAAGATCGTCACAGGTCAGCCTTCAGACAGACTTGGAGAAGATTTTTCAGATATATACAAGGACTTTACGGAAAGGTACTTTATGTGCCAATTCCATGCTTGTATTTTGTGAATTTGACACAAATCTTTGATGGTAGGACAAATACAGTAAAAGACTGTTGAGGCTTAAAACCTACGGAAGAATTGTATTTGGGCACCACAATACACCACTGTTAGATATTGTTAGATATTGTGGAATAATAGGTTATCGGCTGTAGCCTTAAATATTAGTTTTGACGAGTCATCCTTCTACGCAATGATAAGAGTTAAATTATGTTTTCCGCACTCAAAAACTTTTTATCCTCAAATTCCGCTTTACACGGGTGTTCAGGTTTCTGTGGTCTTAGTTATATTTATTAGATCAAGTTGTAACAGTTTTTTCATGCTCCCTGGCTTATTTGCTTAATTCTTAGTTTCCAAGGCATGCATTTTATATAATCAGGTGTAAATAGTTACGAGCGTAGCAAAAATAACAAATCAGTTGGTTTCTTTTACTTCCCCCCTTTTTTTCCATTTAAGCTCTCTACTGTCATCTTTAAAAGAACTTTTAACTATGAACTTGACTTCAATCTATGATGAAACAGATTGAGCACTATTGAGGATTTAGCAAAGGCTATGAATAAGAAACTGACACAAGGGATGGCTGAGCACAACAAAGCTATGGCAGCTGCTAAAACAGAAGAAGAAAAAAATGTCATTGTGGGTTTGCTTCCTAGTAGCTATTTTGGCCATCTCATAACCACTTTCCTGTGTCATATTAGGTAGAATGGACGTTGATTTGTTTGTCTACATGCATTGATTTCACTTTTCCTTTTTTCCCTTAACCTGCAGAAGAAGCAGAAGCAGAATGCTACAACTTGTCTTAGAACCTGCAACAACATACTGGCGATGGCTCAGGTGAATTCTTTCGCTAATGGCTCAAAATTATTCGTAATGCATTTTACAAAAACGAGTTTCTATGCTGCATTTTATTGGTTTTTTGGGGTTTTTTTTCAGGGATTTTGTTTCAATAAAATTGTTATTTTATTTAGAGTATGAATGAGATAGTGGAGAAATTTGATCTTTTCATCAAATCTTCTTTTTTCTTGCATCTGCTTTTCAGCCATTGCATGCAAAAGCACCATCATTTATTGGGGATCAGAAAATTAGTTTGTCATGGAAAGAAGTAACTAAAGCTTCAACTCCATCAAGCACCGCTGCTGCTGGGTAACTGAGACAAGCACCTCCTGAAGTTTCCATTGTTACTATTCAGTTTTCTGTGTTGACATTCTCGGTTTGCCTTTGCAGTAAAAAACGAAGTGCTGCTACTAATGGATCTGGCGCCAATGCATCCAAAAGGGGCAGGGGAATGGGAGGTGTACAAAACCAACTTCTTAATAAGGCATTTGAAGGTTTAAATGGTGGCCGAAGTGGTGGAAGGGGTGGTGGTAGAGGTGGTGGATGGCGGGGTCGTGGTAGAGGAAGGAGTTATCGCTAAAACTGATATCGTTTACTGTATAATTCCTGCAAATCACTGATTCACATGAGGTTGTTGTAACTTAAGTTTATTTTTCTGACCTAGTACTGTTCATTCGTAACTTGTATTCGATCAGTTCTCAGTTCTAACTAGCTCTCTCATTAGATATTATTTTGCATGGCAAGCGTTTTCATTTAAATAAATTTTACAAATTTATGGAGTTCGTTTTTATTTTTCTTAATATTTTCTCCCCCATAAAATGATGGGTTGCTGAGATTGTGGGCTTGCTATGAATACTATGCGCGTTCCCTTGGGGAATTTAATCATATCACTAAGGAAGGCTATGTTTGATTCACCATTTTTCTGACTTTCACTTTTTGCATGTTTGATACCTTTTTTTTCTAGGCAATTTGTTTTTCTAGATTTGGCTCTCACGTGCCAATTCTCATCATTTTCGTGGGAATTGGTTTTCCAGTTTTTGTTTTGGGAATTTCTTTTTATCAACAATGGTAAAAATAATTTTCCCATTAATGAACAATTTTCGTGCAAAACAAAGGCAAACGAATAATATTAGGTATGATAATTTTTTTAATTGGCAATTGGAACAAATTTCAGATCAAATGGTAGAAAAAATTATAATTTTTGTGGATAATTTTCATAAAAAATAAAGTCAAAAAAAACATCAAATTTTTAATTTTTTTCAGGTGGAAAATTATACCAATCAAATACAATAATTACAATTTTTAGTAAAATAATTTTTAGACAATTTAATTTCTTGAAATTTATTTTCTTTCTATCCATTTTTCACTTTTTTTCAATCAAACGGACCTAAATGGAAAAAACAAGTAGGGTCTTGCCGTCTCGACCCAAGTGGGATAATGCTACTTTTAGGCCCAATCTTGTACGGATACTAGAATATCTGGGGATTGTAATTATATAACATTAAAAAAAAAAAGAATAATGTTACATGAATACACGTATAGTTTTCTTTATAGATTGTTACATTTGATTCGTGATTTGAATTTTTTTGACAGATATTGTGGTTGACATACATTTGATCCTCGATTTGAATTTCATTTATTCTCAAGAGTCGTGCTAAATGTAAACATATGTGTTGACATAATGTGAGTATAATGAGTCTCATGTTACAGTATCGTGGGCCCCATCCCACTCATATTATATGAAAATCTGTGTACATCTATGTACGCATAGATTAATCCTTCAAATAAAGGGTCAAATGCATGATACCTCAGCACCTATCAAAATGTTTTTCTACAATTAGTTTAATTCTTATAAAAAAAAAAGAGTAATATTATTTATCATCACTGGACACTGATGTTAAGCATCAGTTTGGGTGAGAATTATATGAAT
>CAIGRR010459515.1:0-15099 GCA_903798365.1 Fraxinus sp. 1973-6204 | reverse complement strand
GGGGCACGTGCCCCACCATGCCCTACTGTAGATCCGCCCCTGGATGTTGACAATGTATTGAATATTCGGAATTCATTATCAGAGTATGTTACTTGATGTACAATGAAACATCATATTACTGAAATAAGAGATAGTTTTTGGAACAGTTGTAAAAAGTTGTTAGCAAAGTTTTAGTCGATAGATTTCTCTATTCATAACTTGTATGACGATGTTCTTTTCATAGCTGGCTGTAACTCCGATTAAAGGAGGAGGATTGCGTAAGGACAATTTTTTCGTCGCTAATAATCATGGATCATCAAGATTAGCAAGATATTATTTCTTTGTTATTATTATTTTTGGAAAGAAATAGACTAAAGTAGCTTCTCAATGATCAGGTTGTTATTCCGTTGGTAAATTAATTAAAAATTTGCAGGACAATTTTTTCTGCCAACTTTTTGTTGAAAACTATATATGTTTGATTAATTTACGACATTATTCATTGGTCAGGGACGATGTACAGTTGGTGAGTGATCTCCTAAACCCGAACGGAGGCTGGAATGCGGCATTACTGAACCAGATAGATTCTAATATGGTTCAATTTCAAACCAAGCCGCTACGGAAATATCGTTTAATTTGGCACTTTGATGCAACAGGCGTTATTCAGTCAAAAGCGGCTACGTACAAACTCCTTTTAAATACGGAGCAGAATGAGACTGGACCAAGTACGGTGGAATGGCCTATGGATCAAGGATCATTCGTGCCAAATGGTCAAAGGTGGGGCAGAGCCAGAAATATTGTCCAGTGCGAGCAAAAGTTAATCAATATCAGACTTTGAGTTTTCGAGACTCGAGACAAACTTTAAATTTGGCCCTCAAAATTTAAATATGTAATATGCATTCAAAATCTTCTTAACTAAACTATGAACTATGAACTATGAACTCAATAAATCTATCCACCGTGGAGTGTAAATTGGGAAATGAAGCGAAGTGGTACATGCGATCTGAGGTGACTGGAGAGGGAGATAATGGCTCGGAGTGGCACAAACCAAAAACGTGGCAAGAGATGGAGAGGCTCTTGGAGAGTTATGATAGGTGTTGGGATTATGACGTGGATAAGATGCCTAAACTTGTTTTGGATACTACTGTTCATGTTAAGATTGTGGACTAGTTTCTAATATGTTACAATTTGTTAAATTTTGATTTCATAGTTGAGACAACTTGATTGTGCATGAAAAAGTAATGCAAATTTATTTCGAGAAAGTAATTTTTAAACATAATCGAATATTGTACTATCGTGCATGTGTATATAGAATACTTTCCTTCTACGTATAATTCGAATTTAATTTCACTAGTCTTCCCTCAATTAATAATAATATTTTTGTTATAGCGTTAGTTTTACAGTTGAAATATGCTAGGAAAAAAAATTACTTTATTTGTATTGTGTGGGTTCCAGATCTGTACCAAATACCAGTAATTATACCAGAATTACCATAGAACCCTTAAATTGTCGAAGCGCAAGAAGTCACAAACGGTAGAAAGGTAGTGAAATGAGGGTAAAAGAGGAAAAGGTGTTACCTCTCTTTTTTACCCGATTTCCTCTTTTAACCCAGAGCCGAGCTGGGATACCAGGTTTTGGTTCACAGGCCGGTACCCGACTCTCTCACATTTTGGGGGTGGATTTTCTGCTAGAATACTAACAATAGGGGGTGGGTTAGGGATGACAACGGGGCGGGTATAAGACGGGTCGCCTATTCCTATCCTCGTCCCGTCGGATATTTTTGTTACTTTGTCCCATCCCCATACTCGGTTAAAGTGGGACGGGGCGGGTTCGGGACGGGGCAAGTCTCTTGCCCCATTTATCACCCCATTTATTTTTTCTTTTTCTTTTTTATTTATTTTATTTTTTACTTTTATTTTTTTTTTATGTCTTTACTTAGTAAATATTATTACTTTTTTTACTAATTTGTTAACCCAAAACCAACAACCCTTGATATTGTGTGTATCTATCAACTATATATACTCACAGACATAGATCGGGAATTCCAGTTGATCTCTAGAGCCTGTTTGGTAAAACTAAAAAGCTGATTAAAATTGAAAATATGGCCGTTATTGGGTCCCACTCGTCTAATAAAAGTCAACAATAACGGCTGGTTTCTTTCTTGTTTGTACATATTCTGCTGATTATTGAAACTGGAACCTTCATATTACAAAGTACTTGTTTGGCAAAGCTCTTTTTGGTGATTCTTTTTGCTTGAGATTATGAAAAAAGTTCAAGTTCAGTGCTTAAGGGGGCTCCGCCCCTGGTTAAAGGCTTAGAGCAATATTTGTCGGCAAAGTTTTGAGTTCAGGTCTAAATGTGTCGATTATAGCAAACGATAAGGATAATATTCGCCAAAAAGTTTTAAGAAGGAAAAAGAAATACAGTGGTTTGTCAAATTTACCATCCTTGAATAATATGAGTGCATTCCACCCTTTTATTTGATCGAAGGGATTGAAAGAATGAAGCAAAAATGACTTAACTCCGTAAGAAAATGTCGAAATGAGACTGTAAATGTCAAGTTTGAAACGATAATTTGTGCATATGATATGGACGTTTTGCACTAATTGGCCTAAAAAATATATCAAACTATTGCTCATTTAAATTTCATCAAAAAGAAAATATTTCGAAAATTTCGAAATCCATTATATAATTATCCTCCGTATAAGCATGCTCAAGTCTTGTTAATAGATTAGAATAATACTTCCCACAAGAATCTTGACCGACCAAATTACAACTAAGAGGGTGTTTGACACCCCTTTTTTGGAGAATAGAATTTTTGAAATAGCGATTGATGGGAGAATGTGTGGTGGAAAAGTTATGAAAAATTTTAGATTTGTGCATAATATTATTTTATTGGGAGAATGTGTAGTTGAAATGAAGAAAGAGAAAAAAATGAGAATGAGAATGATATGAAAATGGGTGCCAAACATGGGCTAAATAAAATAGGCAGAAGGACTATTGAAAGATTCGGCCCATCGAGTAATTCATGAATGAAGTAGACGTAATGACGAGGGAAATACCCTAACTTATCATCCTCAAATGTGTCAAGGACAAACTAAATCTGAAAAAAATATGATAACGTTGCTATGATAATTTTGGTGTAATTTTTATGACAAAAACGAAATCATATATGTTTTTTAACATCTATATCCATTAATCTTCACAAAATTATGATTGTTGTCTATGCTACACTTTGCATGGCCGATCGTAACTCTAATTTAAGGACGATGATTGCGTACAACGGACAATTACCATCCTAGTAATTACTGATTATCAACATATAAGCATTATGTATTTATTTGTTTTGGAAAAGGATACTAAATACCTTCTGAATGATCCAGTTATATTCTGTTGGTAAAAAGAAAAAATAAACAGGAAAATTAATTAAAAAAATTTAGGACAGTTTTCTGACCGGCCTTTTGTTGAAAACTATATATATTAAAGAAATACCAACAGAAACAAATATTTTTTTAAATAAAATTAGAAAACTAATAAATACATTGTCAGTAATTTTCTGAAAAAATTAAAATTAATAAAAATTTAAGGACGGACAAAGATTTTTTAAGTGGCGTACGTTAAGGTGATTCACAGGTGGTGAGTGATCTCCTAAACCCGAATGGAGTCTTCCATTACTGAACCAGATTTCTAATATGATTCAAACCATGCTGCTAAGTGACCCTGCATGGAAAGAAGAATCGTTCAAATATTCAGAGGGTGTTTGGTGGGGATTAAAATTAAATTTTTAGTGGATTGTGATAGAAATTTTTGAAATGTCCAGTTGAAAAAATGTGGGACCCATGAAAGATGTGGTTAATATTGATTGTTTGACTTTGACTTGAATTAAAATTAACTTTTAATCCGGCCCAAACAGACCCTCAATTCATAGTCTGAACTCTAATTATATTTTCCTTAGTTAAACTAGTTGACATACTTATAAAGCAAAATCCTTTTCCTGGTTGGATTAGCATTTTTCTCTTTATATATATATATATATATATATAATACTGTCAGTCTACAATGCCAAAATTACTTTTCGTTCAAATCATGAAGTCTACTCAGAGATCTTCCAAGAATCAGGGAAATAAAGTTGTTCATTCTTCAATCGATGATCTTTTTAAGTCCATTCCAAGAAAATCAAGAATGAAGAGACGCGAGACAGTAAGTTTGGAGAATATCGTTTCGAGTACTGAAACTTCGAGCAAGACAAAGACGGATGATTCAAAACAATATCAAGAATTGACTTCACGAGATCGTTGGAGTTCACGTCCACTCTCCGAATATGTCATTCCTGGAGATATTCCTGATCTTGATTTACTATACGTTAACATTACGCCGTTGCACAACTTTTTTGATGACATTCAAGAAATTGAAGATTAATGTGTCGAATTATTCCACATTCGGCAATCAAGAATTCAAGAATCGAGATGTTGACAATGTATTGAATATTCGGAATTCATTACCAGAGTATGTTACTTGATGTACAATGAAACATCAAGATTTGCAAGATATTATTTCTTTATTATTATTATTTTTGGAAAGAAATAGACTAAAGTAGCTTCTGAATGATCAGGTTATTATTCCGTTGGCAAATTAATTAAAAATTTGCAGGACAATTTTTTCTGCCAACTTTTTGTTGATAACTGTATATGTCAGGGACGATATACAGTTGGTGAGTGATCTCCTAATGAACGAAGGCTGGATTGTGGCATTACTGAACCAGATTTTTTTGGCCGGTAGATTCTAATATGATTCAAACCATGCCGCTACGGAAATATCGCTTAGTTTGGCACTTTGATGCAACAGGCGTGGCGTTCGTGCCAAATGGTTAAAGGCATAGGGACGATATTTGCCATCAAAGTTTTGAGTTGGCAAAACGATAAGGATGATATTCATCAAAAACTTCTAGGAGGGAAAATAAATGAGGAGTGCTACATTTACAGAAGCCATGCTTCTGTAAATGCTGCCAGACACTCACAACATAGGTGGGGTGGGTGGGATTTTTGGCCATTTTTTTTATCTGGTAGATGAATAGTTCTGTATAACAAGAAATTTCCAAAATAAATATAGATGTTTGATAATTTACCCCCTTGAATAATGTGAGTGCATTCCATGCGTTTATTTGATGAAAGAATTGTCAGAGTGAGATGAAAATGATCAACTCCGTAAGAAATTTTTTAAATGAAGTTGTAAATGTCAAGTTTGAAACGATAGAGATAATTAACTCAATAAGTGCAAATGACTGAGACATTTTGAACTAATTACCCTAAAAAATACACCAAACTATAGCTAATTTAAATTGCGTCGAAAAGGAAATGTGTTAAAAAAAATGTAGAATTACGAAACCCATTGTATATAAGCATGCTCATATCTTGTTTATAGATTAGAATTATACGTCCCACAAGAATCTTGGCCGACCAAAATTAAAACTAAATGGAAGGACAGAAGGACTATTTAAACGATTCAACCCCATCGAGTACTTCATTAAATGAAGTAGATTTAGTGATGAAGGAAACACATGGCAAAGAGTAAATACCCTAACTTATCATCCTCAAATGTGTCAAGACAAACTCAATCCGAAAAAATAAATAAATATGAGAACCACCTTAAACCTTACAATCACTTCTTAACTGGAACCAATCACAGTTATTACTAGTGGGGAGCCAATATCAACACCACCACATCATGAATCTCGTTTATAATATTTGTAAAGACTAGGGGCCGATCACACATAGCTTCCTCCAGAAGCTCTTTTACATAAAGCAAAAGTAAAAAATAAAAACCATGTCAAATGGGCCTTCAATCAAATCTATAATGAATATTTGTAAAGTAGTCTAATACACGCATTTGTTATTCAAATCAATGAACTTGTGCCTTGTTCTAGCGTTCCTTAATCACAATTGTTAGGTCGAAATTGTATTGGCAAAGTTTCGTATTCAAAATGTAATTTTATTAAGTTGTAATTAGGGCTAAGTTTTTGGGGGTTGGAGTATCTTTGGAAGGAATCAAAGTCAGCTCAAGAAGATCATAATGAGGCAAAACAGCCCTATGGCTGCCGATGAATCGCCTAAGCAACTTTAGTTGAGATCGACTGCTCGTTGGCTACCTGGATGACGCTCGAGCGGTTGTGATAACTAGTCAAATTCTAGTTCACAATTTTTAGCCTTTTACTATTCCAAACAACCTCAAACTCTCTATATTATAAATATACTAGGCAACATCCATTACAAATGGGTGTTAAGCCTTTATTCATTCGAGAGAACACATTGTTGAAGATCAAATACATATTCCAAACTTTTCTTATCTTATCCATAAGATCAAAACATAAAAAATCCAAAAGATCAAAACACCCATAAAACTCTACCATTTAGCATTCAGAGTTCTAAAAATTCAGAGAGGTGATCGAAGTCTCGATTTGTGACTAACGAGTTCATTCTTGGTGATCTATGAGGGGAAAAGAAGTCTAGAGGTTCTGAAGGTGGTGTTGGAGTGCAGAACCGAAGAAATCTTTGTTGATTACACGTACATTCTTACCCTTAAGAGTAACGTGAACATCACTACAATTCAATTCATCACTTTGACCTGTGGTTCACACTTTTTAACCCAAGTCTTTCTAGAAGAAGAGGTTATCTTAATCAAGTAACTCATCATTTAAGTTAAGTGACTGACTTAATTAGTTAAGTTCCTAATATGAGTAGTGATGTCCTATTTGTTGTTCCTAACCAGGAGCTTGGGACACCTAGGTCTTATGTGACTTACCACAGTTGTGATATGTAGGAATGAACCTAGGAGCAACTTTAGGTTTCAAGTTTTAAACATTGGGTTGAGGAATCATATGTTTCACAAATTATCTGACCTAGGACTCCTCCACTCTTGGTCTTGGTAGAGGCTAGTACAAATGTGGTTTTAGAAGATGTAGTAACATTGGAATTTTTTTCCTTATATCCTAAACATCCCCTATTACCAGCAGGTTTGTTCAATCCTAAGCATTTTAGATCCACTTGAAAAAGAGCGATGTTGTACATTGGATTTCTCAAGATCACTTACTAGATTCTTAATCTTATTTTCTAGGGATTTTTTTTTCTCAAGTTTCGACTATTTACATAACTAGTTGGTTCTTCAAGTTTGAGTGTTTGACCACTAGTCTCTTCTTCTCTACTTCAAGATCATGTAGTTTCTTGAAGACGGCTCTATTTAGCTTTTTCAGTTTGAGACTCTCCTCAAACAGCTGGTCATATGCCTCTTGAATATCCTCTTCATCTTTTGATTCTTCCTCTAAGGAGTTAAGACTGTTCTAAATCCTCATCTTTCTAATTCTCCTCCATAGGTTCATTCTTAACTACAGAAGCAAATGCGATATAGTTCAAACCCTCATCAGAATTGGAATTCTCACTTTAATCAACAAAACTAAATTCATTATTAATGAGAATGACGTTCGTAGTCTTACCTAGGATTTATTATTATTATTATTTTTTTATAATTTGGACACTCAGCTCTAATATGTCCAAACATGTGACGCTCATGACACTAATAAATTGAGACATTTTATTGACATCTCCAGTATATTTCTTCTCTCTTTTCTCTTTCCCGAATTTACTAGGACTACCCTTGTATTTTTCTCGAGATTTTTTTATTATTCCCAATTTTTTTTTTTTTTTTGAATTTATTAACAAAATAAGCCACCTCTTCATCTTTTAGGGTGTCATCATCTGTTGTGTCATAGTCTTCTTCCTTGTTGGTGTTTAAGGCAATAAACATGTTTTTCTTCGACTGGGGTAGGCTAAGTTCGTATGTTTGGAGGGAACCTACTAGTTCTTCTATTCTAAGATGATCTAGGTCTTTACTTTCCTCAATCTTCGTAACCTTATGTCTAAACATTCAAGTAAAGATCTTAGAATTTTCTCACAATTTTTGTTTCAGAAATTCATTTACCTTAGTTGAAACTAGAATTCACATTGTCATTCACTTTAGCATAGATTTCATCAAAGGATTAATCATCTCTCATTCTAAGTTCCTCAAACCTAGTAGCCAACATCTATAGCTTCAAGTTTTTCACGATCTTAGTCCCTCATAAGTGATATCTAAAATATCACAAACTTCTTTTGCAGTCTCACATATGGACCCACACTTAAAGCTTCTTTAGCAGTCGTACACATGGACACATGTTTAAATTCTTCACGAGAGATAGGGCTGGACAAAAGTTCCTGAACCGAACCGAACCGTAACGAACCGAACCGAGCGATTCTTCATAAATTAAATACTCGAACGGATATCTGAATCGAGAACCGATGAGTTTGGTTCGGTTCTTGGTTCTAGGTCAAGAACCGAATAAGAATCGAATCTAAATAATTTTTTTAATTTTTTATATTGAATTAATTAAATTATTTTAATTTTTTCTAAACAAATTAGTAAATTAATTATGTCAATTTAATTTTTTGTNTCTAAATAATTTTTTTAATTTTTTATATTGAATTAATTAAATTATTTTAATTTTTTCTAAACAAATTAGTAAATTAATTATGTCAATTTAATTTTTTGTTTGAATTTTCTGGCCCAATTATTAAATTCTTGTTAGCCCAAAGCATTATCCATTCCAAATAAATTATTGATATGGATCACCGATATTTTAGTATTAATATCTACTTTTTGGTATTTGTATATATTGAATTAACCTTATTGGATAGCTTGTTATTTATATGTTTTTAAATTGGGCTACGTTAATTTGTAATTGTTATGAATGAACATGTTATTAGTTATAGTTATGTAGTTGTAAATGTTAAAAAATTTAATTATGGTACGGAACCGAACGGAACGGAACGGAACCGAACGAAATCGAACCCGAACGGTTCCATAATTATATTTGGACCCGACGGTACTATTTATTAAATACTCGAAAATTTTGAATCGGTTTGATTCTGGTAATGGAAACAAGATTTTTGTAGTGGCATTAGGGTGATTGTCAACTTAAAATTTTGTCAAAGCAAAAAATCTCCAACAAGATCTATCGAGAGAGAGAGAGAGAGAGAGAGAGAGAGAGAGAGAGAGAGAGAGTAAAAATAAAAAATTGGCGAAGAAAGAATCGTTGAGGCCATAGCCTAAGTCGATCTCAAATTTATTAACTTCTCACTAAATTTGTGCAAACTATGTCCTTGTTTGGTTTGTGTAAAAATTAGATTTTAAGTGGACTTTGATAAAAAGTTGATGGAATGTGTGATTGAAAAAGTTGTGAATCCTGTGATTAAAATTAATAGTTGATTTTAATCTAACTATTTAGTTGAACCGAATATGTCCATGCATGCGTTTATGTGTATAACCTTTAATGGCGTTTAATATACACAATTTGTGGGGCTTGTGACCACTACAGAAATGCTTTGAGACTTGTTTCACTTTGATTAGAATGATGTTGTTTGAATAGGCTTTGAAAATAGGGTTTTGGATGGGTGCGGCAACACCTGTGTAGCTAATTTTTTTGTTTTTTTTTTTCAAATTGTCCAATGATGTTGCACACTTGTCCTACTGTTTTTAATCCCTGTCGCTGAACCTGTTTGTATAACATGATTGCTTTTCTTATACAGTTTCTCACATTGTTTCATTTTTTTTTCTAGGATTGAGCCGTCACATTGTGCACAATAACAATGTTCAAAAATATATCCAGGCTTAGGATTCAGAGAAAACATTCCACCTCGCGTTTAAGTGTGAAAATAGTAAATCAAGACTACTTTGACTGTCTACGGTATGCCTAGACGGAAAAGGGAGCGCGTGTTTTATTTTTTTCCTTTTTTTACAAGTGATATTTTCTTATTTTGAAGTCTATTTCAATAAAATGCTCATCATTGCAAAAATCTAAATATGAACAAATTTAAACAATGAACTCATCCTAATCGAAATCCAGCCAATAGATTTGGCCACCAAAAAAGCAATTTGGAATATTTATTATTTTAATTATGTTTTTGCTGAAAACTTAAAAAATATGTATAAAGTTCTTATAAATTTTAGAGGTATGAGTTATTTTATTTATTTATTGATCTATAATGAGTAAAATAATATTTAGGTTTAGGTTTTGTCTAGACAAATCTAGACTCTTGAGATGTCAGTTCCATGTCTTGTCATACGTTAAAATCAAGAATATAAATAAATTAAGAACCAACCTTAATAGGTGAAATTATAAAGTGTTAACATTATACAAACCAAAGTTGGATGCTCACTCCCTTCTAGATTCTTATCATCCTGTTGAAAAATTAATTTTATAAAAAGTTCCTCTAGCCATTTCACCAAGTCAATATTTGTAATCACAACAAAAGTGTAAAGTGATTCGACTCATACCCTTTTCAATCGATCCACTTCAAGTCTCCTGTTGGCCAGCATGACTCGTATTTTTTACTAGGCCTACCCGTATACAAAAAGTGAGGTATGACTTGCATTCAGATAAAGATACAAGAAAAAGTTAAAATGTTAAAATGGTCTGTGTGGACCCGTTCTGTAGGCAGCGAGCACAGAGAGTCTAGCCTTGCTCTCCATACAGCATGCCCAGATTTACACGACTTGACACGAAAAAAAAAAAGGAAAGAAAAGTTTACCAGAGTCGAAAAAATTAGGAAGCCCTTAATCACAATTTACAAGGTAATTAACGAGCTATTAGTAAGAGATAACTAGCTAGAACCATATAGCCTTCGCATTAATGAGCATTTGCTTTAGAGATCCATCAACATGGAGAGAGATGACATCCGTGGCGGAGCCAACATATACGCCGCCTATGAACACCGCTGGCACGGTGGGGCTGCAGCCTAAGCCTCTCAAGGCCAACTCCATTTCTCTCCCTCTTGCTTCTTTATCAAGTTCATGTACAGCAGGACTTGCACCTAATTCATAGAATAGTTGCTTTATGCTGTAACACATGCAACATGAACTTTTGGTGAAAATCACTGCTGCCTTTCTTGAAGCCAAATCTCTTATTCTATCCATTTCAAACTTCTTCTGCCAAAAAATTCGCGTAAAAGGATCGATAACTTGATTGAATGATGCTAATTAACAGCTGAATATAGCGTAAACTTTTGGTGTTCTTTCTGTACTTGTGTATGACTGTGTGTAGTTTGAGCTTTCATCATCCTCATTTATAGAGGTAGTTGATAGTAATGGATTACATTATTTATCCTGAAGAGAAAAGCTAGAAATATTCACATATATAAAAATGAAAAGAGAAAGTAGGTTTCTGTCTTTTGGTAGGATGGGCTTTACAGCATAATCTAGTACTACATGTCCAACGTCATTGAAAAATATTTGTTTGGAATAGAATAAGGTAATGGATTACATTGTTTAATATGGAGACGAAATCTAGAACTTTATAAGTGCGATTTCTACGCTTATTCAAGGCCATCAAAAGTGGACATTTGACAGTTGATTTGATGGAATTACTACTTAATTAGGTTGAATATAGATTCTTGTAGGTTAAATTCGATGCTGGATGGATATTGATGAAAATAATTGAAAACCGGCAAAAAAAAAAGTTTAAAGAGAAATAATTGTAAAAGTTTGAGGATCAAATTTTAAATATCCAAAACATGATTTGGACCAAGGATGGATAATTAAAATGATAGGATCAAATTGGATGAAATTGAAAGTTGAATGACTCATGGGAAGTACAAAAGAGGACTAAAGATGAAAAGAAGAAGAAATCAAGGACCAAAATAAAGAAAATGACAAAGTTATACCTTGCAATCTCAATGTAGGTCTGCAGAGGTCCAAAGAGCAAATTGCTATAGCCATGAGATCGCAATGGCTATAACCATGCAATCCCATGGTTCATGTCGACATGTTTTCCTTTTCGTATGTAATTCTACCTTATTTTTAACCTAATTCAGAGGCCTAATTTCGAGAAACCAAGCTTTAAAGGGAGAACAAGATGTAAGAAACAAGCATATATCATTCCTACATGGAAATTGAAGATTATTTCTTGGATTTTGGGAGAAGAAGAAAAAGGCGCAAAAGAAGATTGTTCAAAAGGATTGAATAGAACTAAAATTCAATGATGTTTTATTATTTAAAAAATATTCTTGTGATTTTATATAGCTCAGCTAAACTTTTAATTACGAGGACATAGATATATAAGTCATTTGTTATGAAGTTTTAATATCAATTTCGAGACTTCAACATTTGATGTTCGTTTATCTTGAATGATTGTTTTAGTTTTTAATACATTTCAATTATGTAGCTAATAATTGAATTGATGTATGAAGTTTATTTTATGCCAGAGAAAGAATAAAGAATATAGCACGTGATAATCATCATGGTAAGATTCGAAATATGATAGAGATACATTGCTATGCCTTACATGATTTAATTAAATGTTAGTGATTAATGCATCGTTGCATGTTCGTATCGGCCTTCAAAAGGTATAGAAGGGTCACATATGTTGATATGTTTAATTCTACTCCAGAGAATGTTGAACAAATAGGAATAATGACCATAAAAATTATACAAATGTTGTCATTGTCTTGGATTGTTGTTAAAGTTGATTAATAAAAATGGGGATTCAAAATCTCATTGCTCGTCTTTAATCCACTTTATAACCGCTTCTTAGTTTCTAATTAGTTTAGTAATTAGATAATTAATTAGAAACACCAACCAAATCATATATTGTTATTCAATCTCGTGAGAAGGATAATTTCTTCACTCTTTATTACTTGAATACGATATCGTATACTAAAGGAATTTTAACAATCAGAAATATTCAAATACATCAATGGGAGGAAAAGACTCCTTTTTGGCTTTTGTAAGATAAGACCGCATATTTGTTGGGATAAGAAAAAGAGTTGTTGATTGCATTGTTTATCATGAAGATAACAGTACCATATACTGCGTACCGAACATGCTAAAAAGACTGTATGCTTTGACTATAAGAAAAGGGGTATTGATGATTTGCTTGAAAATAATGTTGGGAAATAAAACGGATTGAGGTAATATATATGACACGATATGAAATATATGATCGTAAACAAATAACAAGATAAAAGGCAAAATAATTAATTGACATATGAACGGAGTATTTTATTCAATTGACTAATATTGAAAAAACAAATACAATAATTGTGCCCACACAATTATCCTATATTTCAGTAATACAAAACTTGTAAAAAAAAAAAGTCTAGTATTTATAAGGGTAAAAGTCAAACCCTAAAAATACCATAAAGATGGAAACAAGATCGAAAATCACGTGTAATAAAGGAAACAATATTTTCTCAAAAAATCCAACCTAATTTGGGACAAAAAATCCAACAATCCCCACAATTACACAAATTCCGATGCAACGAAGGAAGCTCCAAGATTTCTCCGACTACAATAAAAAATTCGAACTTTTCAATAAGAACCAAACTTTCTCCAATACAAAATCCTCTTCTACGGTATCCAACATGGATACATAAACCAAAACACCGGGTTCCCCAAAATTTATAAAGAATAAAAATTACCAAACAGTGTTAAAGCACATCCTGTAGCAGAATCAACTCTCAATGCTTTCATAGAAGGCCACCTTCAAAAACGCTAAAAGCACGTGCAACCAAATCAGCATCTACGTACCTATCTCCATGGGTCTAACCCTAACAGTTGAATACGATGGAATCACATGTAATGGTGGCAAAGCGGTATCACTCATATCTTCCAAACTCGACTGAGTAATATTTTTCAATATAGAACCTAAACCAAATCCCAAAGGTACAGCACCAAACTGAATATTTATCACGATACAAATTCTGCCAAACCTTGCAAGATGTATAATTGAGATTTTTTTCGCCCCTCCAATACAACACGGACACCCTTTCGAATCATCGAGACTCCACTTCTTCCAGAGAACATGTACCCTTTTGTATTAAGAGTACTCAATGAAATGAGATTTTTCTTCAAGTCTGGAATATGTCGAACGTGATCAAGTGTTCTACATGTTCCATCCACCTGCCTCAATTTGATTATACCAATATCGACTACCTGACAAAGTTCGTTGTTACTCATGACAATGACAACTTGCGTCACCATTTCATATGTTTCAAACAAATCCCGATTGGGACACATATGGAACGCAAAAGTTGTATCCAAAATCCACTCATTTTCAGGTTTAGATTCCATGTTAGAAATCATCAAAACATCTCCATCGCTCAAATAGTTCTCGGCTATGTTGGTCTCGTCTGAAATACTTGATTGCTTCCTATGATTTGTAGTCAATTTAATTTTGTTCTGCAATTTGTTGCAATCTCTCTTAATGTGTCATTTCTTCTTGCAATAATAACAAACTCGATTACTGAAATTTGACCTCGACTTACCTTTTTTCCAATCACCATGAAAAACAAGGCATCCTTCATCTCTGACCTCAGGTCCAACCAGATGATTCATCTTCTCTTTTGAAAACAAAGTATCATATGAATCTTCAATGGTGATAGTATCACGACTATATAAGATCATGTCTCTAAGCGAAGTAAACAAAGCAGGTAGTGAACACAAAATGATTAAGGTCAAATCTTATTCATCATACTTTACATCTAAATTCTCCAAATAAGCGACGATCGCCTAGAACATAGCCGATGATCTGCCAAAGATCTGCCTTCAGCCATGCGATGAGAATACAACATCTGCTTCAGATGCAATTTGTTTGTCAGACTTTTAGTCATGCACAATTACTCCAACTTTAACCACAACGCAGTTACCGTTTTCTCCTTCAAAACATCCTGAAGAATATTGTTAGAGAGATGAAGATAGATCTGTGAAAGTGTCTTTCTATCCTTCCGTTGTTTCTCATCCGTCGTCCAAGTTGTGGGTATTTTGTTAAATCTCAACAACACATCGTCCAAATTCATATGTGCGATTACAACTTGCATCTTCACTTGCCATAACAAAAATCTTGTATTGTGATCCAAGAGCGGAATTTCATACTGTTAGAATTTGGGTGTGACCCGAATTCTTTTGTTGAAGTATTAAAGAATTCTAATTGAAGTGCACATCATGAAGAATTCAAGTTTGGAATGCTATTGGAATCCTATATCAAGTTGAAGTTCTATTTTGGAAGTCTATTGGGAGTTGGAAATTGATATTGGACTTAAA
>CAIGRR010459488.1:0-11844 GCA_903798365.1 Fraxinus sp. 1973-6204 | reverse complement strand
CAAATGAGCCACCATCTTGCGGAAGCGTGTTAAGGGATATATATCCCACATCAATAAATGATGTTGACACATACCAATTCATAAAGATCTTGGGTTACTCCTCTTAATAAGGTTGACCTTTTAAGATGGACCCCCAAATCTTAACATCTTCGATTCTCTTTTTGAAGCAGACTGAACTAGGAAATGAAGGAATAACCATCCATTTGCAGTCAAACTCTTTGTTTGGTAGATGCAATTCATGAGCATGTGTCACATTCTAACCATCACTTAGAAATATGTGAACTTGATTCCCTGATTATGTTCAAAGATTTAAAATTGAACTTGGTTGATGCTTTATTAGTGTTATGACATATATTAACTTATTTAGAAATCACTAGAGATGTTTTTGGTGTGTGTGCGATGTAGCTATGTCTAGCATAGCAGCAGATAATGGATTCATATTTGGTGATTCGTGATACTTTTTTTTTTATAACCGTGGATGTTCGAGCCAGTTTGCGGGCACCTCGACTACTGCCCTGAAGTTTACGGTCGGATACTCACCTCAATGGCTTTGAAGGAATTCGAACTGGTGACCATTGGGGAGCAAATCCAAGGCCAAACCAATTGAGCAACCCCTCGGGGTTGATGATTCGTGATACTTATCAACAAGATACAATAAGATGAGCCTTATTGTCAATAATCTTGGTTCGGATACGTAAATCTTTATTGGACACTCTGTTCATTCTCACACTACAACTCTGGAAGTTTAAAGAAATCAAATAATTTTGAACTAAATGGAGTCATTAATTTAGTGGACCTCGTCCTCTTCTGACCTGTTCTACTTTGATCACATTTCTTCTGTGAATTGGAGTTTTTTTAGGTACTCACAAGACATGCTCGAAGCATCTAACTCATCCTTCCCTGAATTTATGTTCAGTTAGTGCCACCTCTTCATGTTGGTGTATATCCTTTATTTATTCTTTTTATGATCATACATTCATCTAAATACCATTTTTTAAAATACAGCTGATAGGAAGCGCAAAGTACAAAGGACTTGTTTCATTTATTATGATTTCTGTCTACACTATGTTTCATTAATTTTCTGATGTATGGAATTTTGTTTGTGGCTGCAGTATCAAGGAGGACTTATCTAATTACAAAATGGATCGTGGAAAAAGGCCAGGCAAATTCCTTGGTATGCTGAACAACACGATGTATATGGATCTCAGCGAAATTATAAGGGCACATGCCCTTCCTTTCCTACCTGCAAAATCACTTTTCAGGTTTAAGAGTGTTTGTAGAGACTGGAAACTTCAGATATCGACTCCATTCTTTGCCCATAATCAATCAATTTGTTGTGTTTCGACCTTAGGTTTCTTTAGGCAGGTATCTGGAGAACCACCATCACTTGTCTCCGACGACCCTAATGCTTGTGGTGTACCGGACCCCTCTCTGAAATTTTTGCCTGAACCAGTCGACATTGTGTCAGCATCTAATGGACTGATTTGCTGCCATTCTCAAATTGGGAGTAAAGCCTACTACATTTGCAATCCTGTGACCCAGCAGTGGAAGAAACTTCCAGAACCAAATGCTAATCATGGATTGCAGCCTTCAGTTGTGCTCATATATGAACCATCTAGGCTTAACTTTGAGGCCGATTATAAGCTTGTTTGTGCCTTTCCATCTGCCGACTTTGATGATGCCACTGAATTTGAGATATACTCCTCTAAAGAAGGATCCTGGAAAGTTTCAGGAGAGATTTCTTTTACTTCATATTCTGTGCAAGCAAAATCAGGGGTTCATGTGAATGGGGTCGTTTACTGGAAATCAAGGGGTCTTCTAGCTTATGATCTGACAAAGGATAGATCACAAATGCTCCAAGACTATCAATTTGGAAATGGTGTTTTGGGAGCGATGAATGGAAAGCTTTGCTCAGCTTATCCTAATGGGCAGGCGATAGCGGTTCAAGTATTGGCTAATGCCCACAGCAATACCATGCAAATGAGCAGCCATGCCAGGATGTGGGCGGAGAAACAGAGAGTAGTTCTCGACAAGGAAGTGGTTGGTGGGGCTGTATCTGAACTGGCTGTGGTTGCTGCTTCTGGCAACAAGCTGTTGGTTCAGTTGGCCAGAAGACTATATGTTTATGACTTGCTGACGAAGGAAACTAAAGCACTGGGCATTGCATCTGCAGGTCGTGACACAAGATACATACCTTATGTAAATAGCCTTGTCAGCCTCTAATCTATACTTGATGCAGTCGAGGATTTCCTCAGTGAAGCCACTTTTTAGCCCTGGAGATATCGACTTGTAACGTTCTCGTAGGCCCAAGTTATCTTCCCAAATGAACTTGTCTGGGTATAATATAGCTATGCTGTAGTTTCTGATCCAAACATGGACAAATGCCATAGTACTGTGAGGTGTTTTTTTTCCCCCCCTACCTTGAATCAACTTATCTCGGTGTATCGCAATTTGATAAAAAAAAAAAAAAAAAAACTTCTCTGTGCACTCGCTTTTTAGGTTTTGCTTGCTCTTTTACCATCCCGATAGTGACACGGCTTACATATAGGTAAAGTTTCGTCATTGTGCAGAAATTCGAATTCGTTTCGAGTATTTACGTAACATCCGGTTTATCCAACCCAACGTTAAAATATATTTTTCACGCACTGAGTGCTCTGATTCTTGTTAACTAAACATATGCATCCCTACTCCATTGTATCTCTACCGCAGCCCCCCTGCCCTTAGTTTTATCTTCCCTCCCCCCTTTCCCAGTGTGTTCCCTGGCACGTTTGATAAGATGGGAGAAAAATAGAAGTCAGTCGTGTTTAAATTGAGATTGATTAGATCAGTTAACAAATGACGAATACCATTTTTTAAAAGTATATATCATTAAAACAACAAAATGGCCTTCGTAGATGGATACCAGTCATATCTAACTAGGTATGAGATGGGACAGGGGAGGTGAAACGGCAAGGGCAGGGGTTTACGGGAATTTGCACAGATGAGCAATACATGTTCAATTTCCTTGCTCTATTAAAAAGTTCAAACATTCTGACTTTTTTTTTTTTGGATAAAGATTTATATACCATGAAAATAGAAGGCTGTGAACTCAAAGTTCCACAAAAGATAACAAGCTTGTTACTAGAAATCAGTAAAATAGCATGCAACTCACTCGTACAGAATCAGCAAGAGACATTTTTTATGCAGTCACACTGACCCCAACATTCCTTCACAACCATCAATAAAAGTGACTGGCGTCGCACTTTAATTGCAGTAATACAACCCTCACACATAAGAAGAAAAAAGAAAAATTTCCCTATCGATTGCCCTCAGTTTAAGTCAGCATCAATCATAATCACCAAACCAGGTGAAGAAAAAGCACATCACAATTAAAGTAGCCAAATCAAGCACTTGACAACCAAGCTAGTTAAATAGTCCAAAATTATGTCCTTTAGACAAATACAGGAAGGCAGATGCCGACCAGACCCACTTCAAACTTCAGTAATAGAAC
Organism: Fraxinus sp. 1973-6204; assembly: GCA_903798365.1. Lineage (NCBI taxonomy): Eukaryota > Viridiplantae > Streptophyta > Magnoliopsida > Lamiales > Oleaceae > Fraxinus > Fraxinus sp. 1973-6204. Next base: position 8,354 of record CAIGRR010459488.1, on the reverse strand, counting down.
ATTGAACACAAGCCAACACCAAGCAAAGTGGGAGCATTTGTGTTTTTGAGCACAGGGATTGGTCTAATAACAAAGATAAGCATTTGGAACGTTATTAAAACATAAAGAAAACGACCTACAAGCCTAACTAGATCACACCACCAGCAATCTCATTCCAGGAAGTACGTCTTCAAGGAAAATGACTGCGCAAGGAAACTCCAATGTGAGAATAGGATAGCACTGAGAAAGACAAGCAAAAATGTATGATCTTGCCGTGAAGCATAGGAAGTTCAGAGATTGTAACAACACTTAGTATTCTTACTCCACGAGACAGTATATGTCTCAACGCCGGTAATCACGGTCCCTTTCTTGTGGTTCAGATGTATCTCGATCATAATGATAACCATCCTCATCCATTTGATCATGGTCAGCTTCTTTATAGAGGTCATAGTGTCCTCGACCTTGGTGTTCATAGTGGTCATAGTGCCCATGGTCAAGACCAGCTTCTAGTTTTGGGTGTCCATATCCATATTCAGTCTGTTCGTGCCACCCACGGTCATCTTCTGTTTCTATGTGATCATAGTTTCTCTCTTTCTCATCACGGTCTTGCTCATGTTTTGAATCAGCGCGATCGTAATCATAATCTCTATCACGGGAACGCCCTCTATCATGGTCATCACCTTCATAATCCCTGTCTCTGTCCCTCTCCTTCTCACGATGACGATCACGGTCATGATCACGACCTCGGTCTCGACCACGCTCTCGGTCTCGTGTTCTCTCCCGGTCCCGGTCCCGGTCCCGGTCATGACCATGAGACCTCTCCCTGTCTCTATCTCTGTCTCTGTCCCTGTTCCTATCGCGATCTCTGTGATGCCGATCATCTCTATGATCACGATCCCTTGGTTTGTCATGAGAGAGCTCACGAGACCTTTCAAGGGATTTCTCCCTGTCCCTTCCCCTTTCACGGGATTTCTCCCTGTCCCTGAAAATTAGTGCATCAGTCATCAACAATAAGATTTATGAGATGCATGCATGCAGACGTGACTAAAATGATAAAATCCATATCCTCTTCTATTCATCAGAAGAAGAGAACATGAGAAGATTCCATGACAAAGATATTTAAAGTTTTTCATATAATCTATCTTAATTTTTCCTTATATTTTACAGTCATTAAGAAGCAAGACATAAAATGCCTGAAAGAAGATAGATCACTTTTGATTACTTAGTTTATATGATGGAACCACCCACAACACTTTGGAACTTTCATTTCATTGGACAAGTATAGAAGTGAGGAAAAAAATATTAACCACAGCTAATACAAGCAGCAAAATAAGTGCAGAATATACAAAAATTACCTGTCTCGTTCATCTCGTATCCTTGGCTCCTCAGACCTAGATGTTCCTCTAGACTGTAATTGCTCGCTGTCCAATTGATGGATAAAATAATGTAAGGATATATAACGTTCCAAAATGAAAGGGTATTTGGTCACATAAAATGTAGAGGCATTTAGCAATTGGAGTATATAATATGGCATGCCAAGCTCAATTATTATACAAACTATAAAGAACAAAGGCATCTCAAGGATTAATTTCATACAAAGCATCATCATCAAGTATTAAATCCACAAAAACAAAAAAAGCCAATCAGATTTGGACAAGTAGATACAATAAAGTACAACACAACATTCAGTCAGCAAATGAAGAGACCTAAACAACAGGCAACAAGGAAAGATATCATAAACCCTAGAAACCATGTGTCCTTGGAACTGAACACTTAAATTGGAAAGCAAACACCATACAACACAAGTAATTCTTTTAATTTTAATGTGGTGTTCGGAATTTTCTTTGCTGCAAATCTATTGGGAATAAGGCTCAATTTTTTGTTATTGGTGTTTGAGATTTCATTGCACATAAGCAGCATTTTCACCTAGAATCAGATAACAGAGCACCTTGAAAAGTGTGCATAGTGGGAAATACCCAAGGGATCACAGCATTTGTTAATATACAACTAACCAAACATAAACTCTACATTGTCCCATGGAAAATGAGATGAAGTTTCTCCCTTGCCTACATTTTTACGTCATATAACATTCTATCCCATATTGTTACTTGTGATGTTCTATCCCATCTTGTTACTCGCCTTTGTATTAAAACCAACCTCCACTGAATTTCCGTCTAGGAAATGGACAAGCATAACCTGAAGGCAGTGACAATCCCTGGAGGATAAATGTTTTGTTAATTTTCTTAATCTATATTCAGGGTTAAAATTTCCCACATTGTTGTCATAAAATAAACAGTGGAGCACAAGAGCACTTAATTCATGTGAAGAACATTTCCATTATGAAAACGTATTGCCTTTACCCTCATATCAAGGCCATAACCAAATATCTCAAACTCCTCTCTCCAAGCACATAATCAGTTGCATTGATTACTTACAGACCCTACAGGTGGCCAAAATCAAGACCCAAGTATTTCACATCATTAATTTGAAAACCATACCGAGGAAATGAAAATCTTTGAACCATGATTAGTGACATAGCAATAGACACATTACAGCATTTTTGCTCCCTAAGAATGATCTGTTTATTACGCGTAAAAAATACATAATGCCATAACACGTAAAAAAGACATAATGCCATAAAACAACGGAATGGAAAGGCAGAAAAGAAAAGGAAAAGTATGTTGAGGAAAAATGAAATTAGAAATAGAAAAGAAGATTAAAATGATGTTATGCATGTTAGGTTCATATTTCAACTGAATTTTCTAAAAATCGAACACAATTTTGACATGGAACAACGATGTAGGTCACATTGTGGTTTGATATTAGAATTCACATAACCCCAAGTCAATTAGAAAATATCACTGCATTCATAATTCAAATGGAAATATTTGTTCGTCTATGTCATTCTCTCTAGTATTTATGTATAGCATTATGATAAAAAAATCAAAATAAACTATGAAAATGTGTGACAATTATGGCGATTTAACTCCCTATGTACCTTTGGTTAACTTCTTCACCTCCAACCCGAGTGGTTCCCAGCCCACCACCAAGCCTGCGAGGTCGCCAATTAGGAACAGTTCTTCCACGTTCAACGTCCACAAGAACCCTTCTGTTATCAATCTTCTTCCCATCAGCTTGTTTGTATGCAGCTGCATAGATACAAGCACAAATTACAATAATTAGTTCTAGAACCGGGAAACAATAGGAAACGAAGAAGTCCATAAAAAGAAAAGAGGACACCTTTCATATCACGTGTATGCATATACTCGATGAAGGCATAGCCTCTAGGCTTATTTGTCTCTTTATCTGTAACCAAACGAACCTGAAACTCATTGGAGAATACGGTAAGATACAATTACAGAAGCAGGGCCTCTGCGCAGCAAAAGAGCACATTTATATAAGTGTTTTCAATTTCATACTTCTACTAGTATAATAAAAGCCTATCGGCACGGCAGCCAGGCACTACGCCTAATTAGCCGTGCTCACCTTTCAATCATACAGCTTCCCAGGCGAGATGCATCACTGTCAGCTAGAGTTGCAAAAACCATGTGCCATTTTACCAGTTGAGATATATACTAATATCCCCTTACCAGGGAAGTTTTTAATATAATAATAAATTAACTATAAATAGCTTGTCAATACCGAGATGCCTTCCAAATGGCTGAACCATTTTTGGTAGCCTTTAAATCCAAAAGTAGAACTTTAGTAGCAGGAAAGACTAAAAGTAAAAAAGAGAGAGAGATGCTAATACTCCATCACATTTTACCTAGTGCAGGAAAAGTTGCCCCTCTCCAGGTTGCTTGAAATAATGGCAAAAGACAAATATAGATCACTGCTCTTCGTAAATTTACGTTTACAGATTTGGTAGGACGAAGCACCATCTTTTCAACTGGAATGGTTCCATTGGAGAAAATCAATGAACCAAAAGCCAACATGGGAAGATTTTTTCTCTCTTACCCAGGATAATACTTACATTTCCAACCCTATGGCGGGGATCAGTACCTAGAAACTATATAAAGTACCTAGTCCTAAAGAGGATTCTGAGTCCAAGAAATTCAGAAGCGATAGAAAAGGATAAGTGAAACAAACCTAACCGCATTCAGTGACACCAAATAATACCTGGAAATAATTCCAATCTTGATTAGACCATTCAACTGTTATTCAATTGCTGGTAATCCTAAACATGCTAAAAATGCCCCAAGTACACGGTACACCGTGAATGACAAGCAATGCCAAACGTACAATTTTAAAATTTATTGCTGAAAACATTTTTTTTGCGAACAGTCAGACTAGATGTATAACATAAAACAATCAATGAACGTCTCAATTCTCGGAAAGAGAACGTGACCTATATATTATCGTGTAATGCAGAAAAAAAATGACTGTCTTATATGTTGCTAGAATGTAGGATTATTGAAATCATTATATCTAAACTATTAAAATCATAAACTCAATTTTTAGTTTGTCTATTCTTTTCACTATTTTTAAAATGCAAAAATAAAAAATAATGAAACATATTTCCATGAAAAGACGAAAAGGAGGATAGGAAACAACCACCACATGTGAAACTCTTACCGAACCAGAAGCCAATATAACCTGAGCCCCATATTGGGTTGCTCTATAATACCTACCCGCTTGATAGGCCCATAAGCCTCAAACTCCCTTTTGATTCTGCTCTCTGTTGTCTCATAATTCTGCAAAGATAACATATCACCTCAACCAAGGAAGTGTAAACAGTAACTAAGATTCTAATTTCAAAGGAAAATATTACTCACAAGTCTAGCTACAAACAACGTTTTGTATGGATCTCCAGAAATGTTTGGATCACTGTTTGGATCATCTGCACAAAATGGAAAATAATAAGACAGGATTGTTAAATCCAAGAAAATCAAAATTCTTTGATCTTTTCTTAGTTTTGGTAACATAGAAGATAGAAAGCCTCAAATCACATTTCTCCAGCTCTTCAGCAGCCTTTTTTGCACCCTCCTCTAGCCGTATCTTGTGTATCCTAGCTTTTCTTTGCGCCTGAATATACCAAAAGAATATAATTATGCGCATAAGCCCAGATGTATGTTATTAAAATAACAGAATGAATGTGGCACTTCCTAGAAAACTACCACCACAAAAATGCAAGGACCTGTGGGTTATTCGTGTACTTACCCATATTGACATCAACTACAATAACTGGTTATCACAATGCATAAGAGCAATTCTCATCTCCACAAAGTAAAAGTGTCACAACATCATCAGTCAGCTTCATTTTCCAACAAAACAATGAAAGCAATTTTACCTAATATTACTGCATCAATATTGCTGATATAAATCATATTATGCCAACTAACAATAAGCTTCCAGAAAGTTTCCAGAAATATAGCTTCCATGCAAAGTTATCTATATACCATGAAGTCATGAACTGTATTAAACCTTAATTTATAGCTATAACACAAAAGGTTATAGAATAGTGCTATCTAGCACCAGTGGTGCTAGAACTAGGTGGTCATACTTGATAGGTTCCATTAAATGAATATCGTGACATTGCAGTCTATCATTTAATGCGATGCATTTGTCACCTAGTCAAACACCAATGTACTAAATAGCATTACTCAAAAGTAATATTCATGTAAAATAAATTTTAAATCATCTTTCTGACAGGGTGAATAACATATATATATATCCTTCTGTACATGGAATAAGGACAAAGTTATTTAATTAAAAAAAAAAGACAAATATTACAAGTTTTATGCAGCTTGTGCAGATAAAGCACAAATAGACCTTCATCCTGTATATGCAAAGACACCCACTCAGAAGGAAAACCTTCACCATGAATGCATTTCTTAACCTTTATGTGAAAATAAAAAGTACATGAGGTTTATGTCAGAAAATCTTACAGGAGTCTCAGCCTCCTGGACAGGTGGAGCATATTGTGGATCGCCAGGCTCGGCAAAGTTACTAACAAAATGTGCCATACCTGTCAGGCAAAAATAAATCTTGTTAAGTTGACATATTCCAACTTAGTTGAAATCTTCAGCAAGATTAAAGCAACAACAGACCTGTATATGGAGGGCATTTCCTTTTCTCTGGTGCTGGCTTATATTCCAAAGGGGGCCTGGCCTCAAATAGTTTCAGGAGATTCGGCGTCAATCCAGTCGGGTGACTTTGACCAATCTGCATATATAAATAAACAAAAACTCTTATCCACATACGGAAATAGCTCATAGGATAGGCTCTGAGTCACAAATATGTTTCTATATCTACAACAAAAAAAAATGCTAAAGCAATCAGAATATCAACTCAACCATTTTATTCTCATCAAACAAACCCAATTTTGCTGCATAAGTTAAAGAAGCTATTAACACCCAACAATGTTAATCATTTAAGTTATTCGTGTATCGTCTCAACCACTAAGCATAACTACATACCAACGTCAAATTCCCTTACACCATCGCCACTGACAGTGTTCTTAGCAGCAGAATTTATCTCCATTAATTCATTGAGCTTTATCCAAAATAACCAAATTTCTAGACAACATATATATAAACGAAAAGCTAAATATACAATTAAAATCAAGGCATCAATTCACACAGTAAAAAACAATAATAACCCGTCCATGACGTCATTCCCACGTCCAAATTGAAACCCTAAAGCAATTAACATTACCTCGACTCCTATTAAACACATAGAAATACAGACTCAATTCAAATCTATTCTCACGATTTCAAGTAATTGACAACTGAAAAGATTAAGGAGGCAAATAAACAAACAAAAAAAAAAAGCCAGGACGTTAGGACCCGTACAAGCTTGAGTTGCATAACATTGTTACGATTCTGAGCCTTGGCACGGGCCTGGACGGCGGAGTTTGGGTTGCGTAGTAAGGCGTCGTTGTAGTCTCCCATCGATCTGAGTTGCCGCCTCGGGGTTCCGGAAGAAAGAGAACTGATCAATGATCGGACGGTGGAGATTACGCACTCGCGTTTTTATACTGAATTCTTGAGTATTTTCTAGAATTTCGACAGCAGCGGCTTAAAGCAGCATCAAAATCTGTGATTAACGACTGGAAGGGTTTTGGAATTTGGGGCTTCTACTTCTATGGTATTTATGAAGACGAGTTGGACTGTTAATGATTTGACTCGGTCCTAACTCGCCGGTTCACGAGTTTATCTGTTTCTTATAAAAATTGATTTGGTGGGGATAAAATTAGGCCGTTCCGTACGGTTTGAAATTCAATTAAAATTGAAAATATAATCATTATTGGGTGTCACTCGTCTAATAAAAATCAACATTAACGATTAGTTTTTCAATTTTAATCCGATTTTAATCTTTATCGAACACGCCCTAGACTTTGTTTTATCTCCAATTTTTTAAAAATATATTTTTCTTTTTCTTATTTTTAATTACACATTTTTCAATAAAATAATATTACACATAATTCAAAGAAGAAAAAAACTATTACCCTTATAATATGTTTTAGTAAAAGGTAAAATTATGGGCACTGATTTTAATTAAAAATAATTATTAACTTTGATTTGAAATGTTAAGTGGGCATAAGGCTTGCTTTTGAGTTCCTTTTATTTTGCTATTTTTTTTTTCCTTTTTAAGAAATGGGAGGAAAAAATATTTAGCCCATGCTTAGTATGAATTAAAATTAAGATTTTAATAGTTAAAATTAACAATTAATTTAGAAAATGTATTTTATGTGATTTTCAATCACATATTTCATTAATTTTTTTAACAAGATTTACTAAAAATTTGAATTTCATTGTTCATGAAGCAAATGTTTAACCCTTGTTTGAGCCCCCACTTTGGGGAGAAAATGTATTTGAGAATTGTGTTTATTTGAGAATGTGTAGTTAAAAAAAATCGATTTATGTATAAAATGTTTTATTGAAAAATGTTTGATTGAAAATGAATTTTTAATAAAATGGGGCTCAGGGTCTAGTAATACGAATTTTTATTTTGAAAAGTAAAATTTTTAGTAAAATGAATGAATGGAAATTGACGAAAATTGTCCAATCTTCCACTCAATGTGGAGCATTAGTCCTTTTTTATGGTTGCATTCAATTAAACGTTGAAAAAAAAAATCCACTAATTTTAGTTGAATAATTAAAAAAAATATGATAGAAAGAAAAACAACTCATCTAATCAATCAATATCTCATAAAAGCATCTCCAATACAACTTTGAATTACTATAAAAATTGTCATCTCTTCTATATATATAAAGTGCCTATGAAACGGAAATTCTTGTTTTAACGGAAAATTTAACGGAATTTGTTGTTTTAACGGAAAATCTATTTTCTCCGTAAGTTTTATTGTTTCCATAATTGGGCTTCAAAATTTACAATTCTAAGGTCCATGGAGAATTATTGAATGTTATACT
>CAIGRR010459443.1:0-10140 GCA_903798365.1 Fraxinus sp. 1973-6204 | reverse complement strand
CCCTTTTGCTGGGTTATCAAACTCCAGTCCTCCACCATTTGGGCTACTTCCATTATCTGTTCCAAGCCCAATGGCCTAAGTAGATGGACCTCAGCCCTGATATCCGGCCTAGTCTGTTGAGAAAATTACATTCCTGTATCTCCTGATACCTCCATCAACAGCGACACTAGGGTCTCAAATCGCCAACGATACTCTCTAACGGTGGTATTCTGCTGGAGAGACAGGAATTGTGCACAAAGGGATCCCTCCTGTGATGGTCTGAATCTTCGCAACAGCTGGATTTTCACCTCTTCCCAATTCTTATCGGTTGGTGTTTTTCCTCCCATTTTGTACCAGGCCAGCGCTTCTCTGTCGAAACACACTGCGGCGGCTTCCATCTTCTCTTCCTCCGTCAACTTATTAACGTTGAAATTCTGGATTGGATCCTTCAAACACGGGCATTTCCAGCTTTCTTATGCGTGGCTCAATTCTCCAATCGCCGCCTGACCTACCTCCATCATTGTGACTACCGCCTGCCCTTGTTTGTGTTAAATCAGAGTCGGTGTTACTGATGGACTCTCCATAACTGGCATCGTCACCTTACAGTCTTTTTCTTGACTTTCCTAGGTGCGCAACAACAGATCAAACTTTTCCATCATCCCTGAGTGCAGCATTTTAAATTCTGAACTCAGCACTTTGATCCCTGTTTGAAGTTCATTGTTATTTCTTTCCACTTTTTTTTCTAACTCTCCAACTTGATCAGCAAGAGTCATGGCTGTCTCTTGTTGAATTTGGATGCTCTGGTACCACTTTGACAGGTTCCACCCCAGGTTAATGGTAAATTCTACCCGTGATTAATGAAAAACGCAAGACAGAAACAAGATTTATGATTTGTATTGATTGAAACTGAATTACTGAAAATAGAACAGGAATACAATTAGCTTTTCGAGAGGGTTGTACTCTCCACAATATGGTTTTCACTCATTATCTTGCATGCCTATTCTCCTCCATCTCTTCCCTATTTATAAGTTACTTGTAACTCATTTTCCCTCCTCATTCTAGCCCTCTAACAGAGTTTGTTGCAGCTCCAGTCTTCTCCGATCTTCTTGATCCTTCTAGAATATGTTTATTTAATTGGGGCCTATCAATTACCCCTCCCATTTCAATTACCGATGAACTCTCCATAACTGGCCCCTTCTCCTTACGGTCTTTTTCTTGACTTTCCTAGGTGCCTATCACTATGTTGAGCAATTTTAAGGGTTTTTAACATCAGTAATATTTCACTTGTTGATTCTCTAAAGAGTAAAGATACATGATATAGAGGCTTAGAGAGAATCAACCTAACAAATAGCTGGATAGAAGGGTTTTATCATCAGGTCCTGTTCAATGTATTTGAACTTATCGAAAACAGAGGTACATCAGACTGTAACTCTCATTTCGGCAACCCAAAAAATGGGATCATCTGTATAGATCTATAGACTTACTATTTATATTGAAAATAACTTCCTATTTTGACATCATAAATCAGGTTTTAATCCATAGATAATCTCCCTAAAAGAGGAAAAAAAATGATAAATCTCCACAAGAGAGACAAATCGCATTAGTATAATTTCTTGTTCAATCAGAATGAGGCACATAATCAGGGATTAATCCGTGGATATCTTTCTTTAGGCTATTATATTTGATGAAGTTGCTTACATAATGAAATTGTGGATTTATTGAACTTTCCAAGTATATTCCTATGTCCTTCAATAGGTTAGAACTCTCTGAGTTGTATAAGCCACTACACGATCCATTAATCACAAAATGCATGGAGATTTTGGATCTGCCAAAAGATGGTAGTGCTCAAGGAAGCTTGTTTGCCTCAGTTGCCAAAAGTATTTCAGCCAAAATACTTCCAAAGCCTCGGAGATGCTGGCTACCAACTGGTTGTTTGGTAAGACATTACTGTTAAATACTGATATTATTTGGATTACTAATGCTACCTCAAATGCAGAAACTTCTAGAAGTTCTACATGGTGCTTTACCGAAGATGTCATTAGTTGCATCTGATTTCAGTTACCTTCCTGATGTTAAAGTACCTGGTGAGCGAGCTCCACTGGTTTCAACCAAGGTACATTCAGCTTTGTTCCTTCTTGACAAATAACTTCATGAAGATATTTCTTTTATAATTTCCCACGCTTCAAGCATAGCTTTTCTGTGTAATTGACTTTAGAGGCAGCACCATGGGGAGCTTTATGGTATCGCTTATTCTACAAATATTGTTGTGTATGTTAATGTTAATCACCAAAGTCTATTTACTTATTTCCCACTACATGGAAGATATTTACTTAAATTTGGTACTAAAGCCCCCCTTGTACAGAATATCTGAAAATTGTGGATTTAAAAAAGATTCTTCAACAAAAAGAAGTATCTAGATTTGGATAAGCTTCCCAAATACTAAAAGTTAAGTGTTCAGAAAAATCGTGGATGTAATTTATCCACATATTCCCTCAGTATAGGATAGGTATGAAAGCTAATTCACTGCATAACTTCTGGTTGAGGCTATTTTATGTGCGGTATGAGTCTCTTGATATATCTTGTGGCCATTGGAGATGCTTCCTGCTTGTGCAAAACTCTTCCATATTTCAGTTTGTTGGTGTTCTAATGAGAAGAATCAGCGCTTACTAAATTTCAATCTTAATGACTTTAAGATGCAAAGAAGCTTAGCTCTAGAGGATGGTTCTATTATTTCCTTATTCAATGAAAATAACGAATATTTGATTGATTGCTTCTGCACCTTTTTGTTGTTTCCCTTCTTTGTTAAGCTGTGTTGCTAAAACTTCCCTACATTTATCAAAGATAGGTACTAAACAAACTGTTGGACAGTTGACTTGTTAAATTTCAGGAAACGTGGATTCAATAAGTGGGTGTCTTGACTTCGTATACTAGTATGGAGACACATCATTCATAACCAATTAACAATAGTAAACTACTATTATGATACTCCAAAGATGTTTTACATAAAATTGACATTGTTAGTAGTCACAGAAATGAATTCTCTATTAAAAAATATGAATCAGATTCTAAAAAATAATATCAATGATTAAACATGTTAATTTTTTAGTAAACTTTAGTTGTAGATTAGTGTGAGACTTGTATTAGATATTTGCTTCTTCACGTCTGTTTTGGAAGGTAGACATGTATGTTGTGTTGTTTTGTTTTGGGGGTTGTCATGTTGGAAGTCATGGTGAGTGAACTGTTGGAATAACATACATCACGAACACTTTCCGTCAGTCATTGGAATCATAGGTTCTCCTTCGAAATGTGGCAGATTTATAAGAAAAAAATCGCTTTTATCTGACCAAAGCAAACAAAGTGGATCTGCATGATGGTATATGCAGTTCATTTACCTTTTTTTCTTTTTAATTTGCAGAAAGACGGCAAAAGTTTGGATTACAGCACTTATCTGGACGCAAAGGTGTTATATTTCACTTTCCTTTCTCCTCTGTTGGTTTATGGATAGTGGTCCATATTATAACACTTAACTAGGTTTTTCTGTGATTACATGGATGGTGTCTGAAATATGTTATGATGTAAAATATAGGGAGTAAGATTAACATGAAGCTGCATGAAAAGCTGGATATGTGTAAGCATCGTGTTCATTTGACAAGTGCAAGTTGTAATTACAGATAGCTCTCTGGGGTTGATTGTGATATTCCCTAAGCTCTTACTATCTGATAAACTACAAAAACCTACTGATGTTGACTGCTGCATTTAAATATGGACGTTACAAAGCTTGTTCGGTGTATGCTGAACTTTCCACTTTGATCAGTCATGTAAATTTTGTAGAGTTAAAATGAGAATTGACTTCAATTTGTGAATAATATATAAATGCCTTGTTTTTACTTGACAAGTATCAATTGTATGAGATAACTGTTTGTATGCTATAAAATTAGTAACAGGTTCTAATAAGATTTCAGTGAGAACAATCTGGGAACAGAAATTACTCCAGTCTCTGCATTGTGTAGAAACCTATCATTTTATGATCCATCTTTTTGGAGAACCTGTTTCAATGTGTGGTCTTTCCTTGGAAATAGGGTACTAACCATTCATTTGCCATTTTGCATTGACAAGAGTTGAACATGTTGTGTGACTTTGCATTTGCTCGAGTTCTTTTTTTATGAAGCAATTTCCTTTCTTAGAATAGTAGTTGTTATGACCCTTCTCATTAATATTTTTACAATTTTTTTTGGCAGGGTGATGCTGATATCTTTTTCCCCACAGATTTCTGGCTTTTGGAACGTATGGATCATTATTGTTCTAGACAGCTGAAGCCAAACCAAGATAAATCGTTGAAGAAGGGAAAGAAGAGACGGACGCTTACGGTAATTTTTGGTTGTGTAGTTAGTGTTTCAATCTGCATTTTCTCGCTATAATTCAGATTTGCATTGGAATTAGATCTAAGTTACTAAATTTGATACTAAAGGTACAAAACACATTATGTTAGGAGATTAATAATTTATCAACTGAGGTGAGTACCCAGCTGTAAACTTCAGGGCCCGTGGAATTAGTCGAGGTGCGCGCAAGCTGGCCCGGACATCCACGGTCAACAAAAAAAATAATAATTTATCAACTGAGAGAATCATCTTACAGTATTCTTATTTAAAAGGTCATTCATATTTCCTTTTCCGAAGTTGACCTTAAACATATTGTGCCTAATCCAGTTTACGTACTCCAGTTTTTTGTTGGGTATGTAAATGGGTTGGTTCCTGTCTGGTTTGGCGAAAATTGTGACCTAATTCCTTGAACTGGCTTCCATTACCTTATCCCCCTGGCCCGAACCTTTAAACATACAGGCATTAGATAGCTGCCATATTACCAACTAAAATGGCGAAAACATGAAGAAAAGGATCCATCCAGACCAGTTACGTAAAATCTGATATGGGACATTAATTGGTCCCTTCTTACCTTGCTTTTTTTTAATAACTGATTCTTTGAGTGTGGAGTACCTAACGGATAATGGCATTTAAGGAACTCTTTGCAAATACTGCCTTTGGCATACCTAATAACGTTATTTTCTATTGCTATGAAGTTGTTCGAAATATCTGAAGTAGCCTTATTGGACACTTTCACCTTTCTCATGATGGCCCTGATGATTGGGTAAACGAGGATTGATTTGACCTCACAACCAAAAATTCGTTCTGAGGATTTACGAGTTCTATATAATTTTCTGTCGCATTTTCTTTCTCGGCAATGGATGACCACGAATGCTTCGTGGATGTGCTCATGAATTTTTGAATTAAAGTAAAAGACGAAGAGAATAAATTTTTCAAATAGGCAGAAGAGAGCAGACTATGGCAGAATAGAGGCAGCCTACTCACGTGGGTTAAAAGAAACCCTACATGAAACTAATGGCGGTTTAGTGACATATCAGAGATCTCTTTCAAGGCGGGTTAACCAAAACCCACTATTTGACTGAACTGGCTCAAATTTTAATCATTGAAAGCCACGAGCCATCCCACAACCTTTTTTTGATGCTGCACACTTCCTCTTTTTGCCCCTTCTCCTATTTTAGAATTAATGATGTCGTGTGAAGACTGATGGTGTTGTAATTGGAAAGAATGCAATGCCCATTTTATTTGAGTTCGTTTTCCCTGTAATGCAGAAATTAGCCTTGATAGATTACACTGATAAGTTGGCGGCTGGATAAATATAAGTTTGGCATTTTTTCGACTGAATACCTATGTTAACTAGCTGCTTCTGATGCCTGCATTTGCTGATTTCATGTAGCTTGACACATCATCTTTTATGGAAGAATTCGGCCTTCCCTCTAAGACAAGAACCAAAGATGGATACAATCCCTTGTTGGATGATTTCAAGAACACTAAATTTTATCTGAGTGTTCCAACACATAATACCAAATAGACTTCTAGCAGATTGAAGAGACCCCGGGGTTGAGACTGAAAATGGTCACTTTTGTTGCTTGGAGATCGAAGAAAAATTAGATCTTTGCTATATTCTGGATGCTATATGGGAGACTCGCACATGCTTCTCTGTGATGCCAACATAAGATGCCATTCATCTGGTTTGCATTTATTCAAAACAGGAAATTGACATCAAGAGGTCAATTATTGAAACCCGGACTATTGATTACTTCAACTTCATGCAGATAATTTTTATTTTTTTGTTTCAGCGAAGTTATTGTGCTTCTCATCTTCTAACGATTGTTATATTTTAGTTTTAATAATTACAACATAAGTGGAAACTGTATCCAAGATCAACCCATGTTGAGAGGTAGGTTTGCAATCCACCCTTCATTATCAATGTAAGGCTCTTGTGGACTTAGGGCCTGTTGGGCATGCTTTTGCTTCCTGTAGAAGAGTTTTTGGATGAAGTTACTTTAATTTTTGTTTGAGAATTAATTTTTAAAAGTACTTCCAATTTGAAAAGTCCTTTTAGAGGAAGTTACCTTAATTTTTATTTGAAAATTAATTTTTAAAAGTACTTTCAATTTTTGAAGTGCTTTTAGAGGAAGTTATATTGAATTAGCTTTCTCTAAATACTTTTCCAACTACCTAAAAATACTTTCGTAAAATTAGCTAAATGGATCCAAAAGTAGCCTTTGAGTTTTAAAAGCTCCTTTGATTTTTCAGAAATCATGCCAAATGGGCTCTTAGTGTCGTTTCTCACCTCACGACCCATAGCACTTGTTCTCTGTGAAGGTTAACTGATTTGTGTTTATAACAATCATAAAAGAAAACATTTCTGTGATATACTATGTTTGTGATTTGTGGATTTGAAGATTCTTACCTCAAAGTTCATGCTGAGAACAATATTGTTGGCAAGAGGGAAGAAAGTTGCAGCATAACGATCGAGTCATTAGAAACCAAAATAACATTAAATTTCCCAATTTCGTCTCCATTTAGAGAGATAAATGGCTTCTCGGGAGGGATCGAAACTTCTTGTGTTTAAGATAAAAAATTCACACCAGTTAAAGATGAAAGTAATACTCGAATACAAACTTCATATAGAAACTTATGCCCGCATGTCTCACTCTATATGTACACATAGTTGACCTGAATTTGTGATTGTGACATTATATTCCGGTGAACCAGAACTCATTTTACCGGTTTTATTTTCTAAACAATGATATTTTAAACACATTTTGGACCATAAGTTCAACTCTCAGATCGACTTTCCTTTTATTTTTTTTTCAACATCAGTGCCTAGACCAAAAGGCAATTACTCGAGACTCCTGTTTGTGTGACATTGTGTTTTACTGCAATGACTTTATTTCTTGTCCATTCTGTCTAAATTTGCATAACAAAAATTCTTTCTATTAGGCATAAATTTGACGTTACAATTATTTTTGCTGTCTTGAAAAAACAAAATAAAACACTTGTAGTAGACATAACTAACATTTAAAATAAAATTAAAAAAAAAAAAACTGATACATCAAAGAAATGTCAATATTTCAATACTTGATTGGAGCAATGATGTCAAGTTGGGTGCCGAGCTTCTCTTCAGCAACTTTCTCCGCTTTAACTCTCAGTTTTGTCAACTGCTTCTTTCTCTCGTATGCTGCCTGAGCTCTCTCTTTCCTCTTCTTCTCAAGTTCCTACAGCATACATAACAATTACATTCAAAGATAGAATTTAACCGAAATCTGTTAATTATATAGGAAACCCCAACATAATGGATGGAAACTCAACAAAAGTACAAAACCACATAGAATATAGAAATAATGTTAAGTGGATGGGATCCACATCCACACGGATTTACAAAAAAATAAAATAAAATAAAATAGAATAAAAATTCTTGATCAGGTGGAAGATTAATTTCGTAGCAGATGCACAGAAGCAGCAAAAGTTAATGTTTGAGATGTGCACAGGTAGCAGAAGTATCAAGACAGAAAAAGCAGCATACAAACATAGGCAATTTACAATCAAAATGAGATAAAGAAGCATAAATAAAGCAACAAGAACCTAAACAATACCAAACTTTTTAGACATTTCAGAGAAAACAAGAGTAAAACAAAAGAGAAATGCATATTAATAATTGATACCATATATTTAATATCCTGCGATGTAACGGAATTTTAGCTTGAAATTTAAGGAGGCAAATGGCAATACCAAACAAACAATATAAGGCCCATATCTAAAGGCAACTAATTGTGACACCAGCAGACATAATGTATTATTAAAACTCACCCTGATAGTATCATAATGGTTCCATCCAACTTCTGATGAGAGTCTACCCAACAAACAGTACTTGTGTCCGGCTTGAAGCCGCAAAACCCTGATTAGATAAAGCATATGAGCCAAAAATATTGGATGCGGCGCATTTAGATTTAAAACTGACATTCCACAAAACTCACTTGAGAGCATCAGGAATAACCATCCTCTTTGTCTTGTCATATGGAGGTGGGATACCCTCGTAAACCTTCAACCGAGCAAGCGCGGCTGCTCCTCGCTTAGTCTTGTGGGGGATCATCCTACAAATATAAATTGACAAATGACATGAGACAAGACCGATTCTTTCTAGCACACTTAAACTCAACTAGAATGTCCAATACAAAGAAATCAAGCAACATCACAATAGCCTGACAAGGCTTAAAATAAGGACCTCCCGTACAGTTTGATGCTTGAAAAAATTATTACATATATCATAGCTAGAAAATGCATTAAAAAAAGGAAAAATTAAGTTCCTGATTCACAAAAATATAATTGTTACCTATCAAGCATAGACCACAAATATTTCTATTCACACGCAAATTTGTAATTGCAGACCGCAGATTATAACAACAAATGCTACTAACATCATGATAAGGTCGTCATGTCCTATAGACAACCAAGTTCACACATACAGTCTATAAATCTCTTTAAACCAAGAACTATGACTTCTAGACATAAATCCATCCCAAAATACTCACTTTTATAAGCAAAACAATAAATTCATTTCCATTTTCAAAACATTAGAAGCTAAATGCAATAAAGGAATACCATTCAGCCTACCAACATAGAAAATCACTACAGACTAATATCCAATGGGCATTTCCACATCAACACACTATAAACAAACTCCAAATGGGAAAATGGGCATTTCTAGATCTAATTACTCAGCAAAAAGATCAATTAAACTCTACAGGCCAAATCATAAAATAGGCTTGCAATGTACACGTCATGAAAGCCTGTGTGGGTTTATTTAAGAAATCAAACGGGTATCAACTATAGACCAATCTGCATTGTTAACATATGTAAACCAAACTATACAATCTGCTGAGCAAAGTATCAGTGGCAGTTAACATTTAGGAAAAAATAAAATTGCACTTTAAAAGAGAACAATTCTATTTGACACTAAACAAACCAAAGCACTAAGAATCTTCAAAAACATCTAAATTTACTAACATCTAAACCATACAAAGAGTAACCAATATACCAATTATGAAAATTTAATATAAATGTTCATGACATGTACAACGTGTGTTCTAACACAATCTACACAATTCATTACATAAAATCAAACCCAGATGCAACTTTCTCAATCGACCCACTTGACAAAAGTGAAGAAATCAACTGGCTTGTAGTTATGCACAAAATTCACCAAATA
This sequence comes from Fraxinus sp. 1973-6204, assembly GCA_903798365.1. Lineage (NCBI taxonomy): Eukaryota > Viridiplantae > Streptophyta > Magnoliopsida > Lamiales > Oleaceae > Fraxinus > Fraxinus sp. 1973-6204. The sequence goes on along the minus strand of CAIGRR010459443.1, from coordinate 570 downwards.
AAGAAAAAAAAAAAAAAAGTAAAAGGCATCATACCCACGGATGGTGCGCCAGAGGATCTTGGATGGAGCACGGAAATGGATGGGGCCATGGGACGGCTTGGTGTTCATGCGCTTACGAAGAAACCGCAAGTACTTCATCTTCTGGCGAACTAGGCCTCCTGACAAGCAGATTTCCTCGCACCTGACTACCACCACTTTCTGTCCATTCAAGAGCTCCTTGGCTAAGATGGAAGCAAGGCGGCCAAGCATGTGGTGCCTCGCATCCACCACCACTCTCTTCGCGCAGATTCCAGAGCCCGACACCATTGTTTCTCCCTACAACTCCCTCTCTCAATCTCACTCTTTCTAGTGCTGCTTTGGAACGAAGATGATTTAGGGTGTCAATTAGGGTTTTTAATTTGCCCCCTTTTTTTTTTTTTTAATTAGGTTGTCGTATTTTTGCAGCTGTACCCATATAGCTGGTATTCTAAAAATCGTAATGCGTGGAGGCCAAGTTAAGGATTATGCGAGATTAGGCGAGATTTATGCGTAAAAAAGTGTAAAAGGACGTTTTTTATTTTAATATTATTT
>CAIGRR010459391.1:4419-19659 GCA_903798365.1 Fraxinus sp. 1973-6204 | reverse complement strand
CTTGATTTCCAAATTGAATTTTCAAAAAATACGATCTCCAAAGCTATTAAATATAAACTAAGCAAACGTGCATTGCACGTTGCTTGCTAGTATTGTGTAATTTGTGAATCTTGTGGAGTGCTGTAAACTGAATACAATCTGCGAATGGTAATTGTATTCTTGCCACTCTGATTACACCCCATAAATATAGATCATTTGCGATCATAAAACAAACTTCAGTTTTGACTTTATCAATTCTTTATCTTCTCTTAGTTTCATAACAAATTGATCAAAGATGAGTAATATTAAATATTTTTTACGACATTGTATTCATTATAGTTATTTTAAACTCAAACAATTAATATCTATTAAATCTAAAATTTTATAAAATCATAAGTTAACATTATACTACATATAGTTAAATAAATTTAAAATTAATTTTTTTATGCATTAGACTTGCAGCAATTTGATTTCTCAATCATGTATTAAGAAAGAATATCAAATAAATTTAAATTATCTTTAATGTGAATTATGAAATAGAAGATGATTTCATTTAAGTGTGGTTACAATTGATACTTTAATAAAAGAGAAGTGAAAAGGCTAAAAGTAGAATGTGAGAAGCTACAGAGGCTTTTGGTTTATATCATAAAACACAAAGCATATTTTTGAGTTTTGAGAATTTTAGTATTTTCACTGAAAACATTGATAAGAAAAAATAATTCAGTTCTTGCTTCATTAATTTTGGAGACAATTAAAATTCATGGAAGATTCTGATGAGACTCTCGTGGAATTCCCATATAAAAATTATGTTTAAAATTACGGTCAACCCCGAACTTTCTTCAGTTTGGTCCATTCTTCATGATTTTGGTCTGGTTATAGTCCTTTTTCATCCTAGTATTCAATATTGATCCCAAAATATCTAAAAATTTCTACATTGGTCCCCAAACCTCAATAATCTTTCGAAATTGGTATTCCACAAGTTTAAAAAATGTACAATTTAGTCTTCAACTTTAGCACCTATTTGACATCCTTCAAATTTTAAAAATATTGTTTTGAATAATATTTTTTTGAGAATGTGTGGTTAAAAAGTAAGAAAAAGTTTTATGTTTGTGTAGAATATTTTATTGTGTGGATCTGTGGTTGAAAATGAGTATAAGAAATAAATTAAAATAAAGTAAATGACGTCAAATACGGACTTAATAAGTTGAATTTTCACTCCCAAACCTTGCGACTTTCCTCCAATTGCTTCCTTAATGATTCCTATTACTCATGCTCAAACTGGTTAGCCTTCAATAGCTCCGATTCAACTCTAATTAAGCTCAAAATCGTTATTTTTTCTCCAAATACCTCGAAGTCGGGTGTTATCTACATTAATAATATGTACACTAAATCAAGTGAAAATAAACTCAAATTTGTAAATATAATTCAAGTTTATAAACACCAATAAGTGTGTAAAGCGTACTCGTTAATTTTTTTAGTATAAGAGGAAAAAAGATACCTAAAAGTATGATTGCCGGATGAAAAGGTATTGCTAATGATTTGTGAGTACATATCATTAATTTTTTTTCCCTATATTTAACCAAGTCAATTTATTATTTATTTGTTTTTTACTTGTGTAGCATGTAAAATACACTTATTAACAGCCCAACATTATAATTCCTAGATAATTAAAGTAGAGTTGTTAATTAATCACGAAACGGTATGGATTGTACATATAATTTATTAATTTCTTCAGAAGTAATTCACGAGATCATGCACTATTTTCTACGCGTAATATGTGAAATGAGTGTATAAGGATGTTGTGCTCAACGTGAAATACAATTATGAAGTTGTTGAAAGTACCAAAAATTCCTAGAGAAATACTACTTTTTTTATATACAAAAATATGAAATTCAGACTCATTAACAAGACAAGGCCCTCGAAGGACCACTAACGCGACCACATTTAGATGTCCATTTACTTCACAATTTAGACAATAGCAAAATTGTTCTATTTTATTGAGTTAAATAAATTCATTGAATAAAATGTCATGCAACAATTTTTTAAAATTTCAAGTCAAACAAGTTTTTCATTTTTTTTTAGAAATTAATATTTTAAATGACAAATATAACAAAGCATTAGTACATTTTTTTTCTTCCATTTTGAATGGTGGTTTAATGATGTAATATATTTCTTTTTTAGTTGCAACTTTTCTTAATATTTTCACGTGACAGTTTTCCCAAATTTATTACAAATTGCATTCTCCCAATGAAATAATTTTATACATGAAGATTCGTATTTTCTTTTCTAATTTTTTAATCAGGCATTTTCTAAGAAATTACTTTTTAGAAAATTTATTACCAAAAAAATCTCTACCAAACAGGAATTATATATTTTTTTCTTCATAATTGCCCGTTGCCCCCCACTGGTATTTGTTCCCACGGCAGATCCGCCATTGTTTTTTTATCGATTGTATCCAACCTATCAAAAGAAGTAATTTTAATTATAAGTAGAAAATCAACTTATCCATATAACAAAATTTCCTTAAGTGCATGCAGCTATTCTTTATTTCTTTGGAATTGTTGGACAGAAGAATGAGAAGATTCATTGATATCAAAACCCACTTTCTTGTCCCTAAGAAAAACACCATTAATTAACTCTAAAACCCTAAACCTAACCTAAAATAACAGGGAAGGGCTAATTTTGACAAACAAACAGTGGTTTCAAGAAAATTATATGCTCTATTTCGAGGCGGCGACAGCCCTTTCCCGGCGTTCACTCCCACCACGCCACCTCCGCCTCTTGAATCTATCAACACTTTTTCTCTGGATTCTCGTGTATTCATTTCCCTAGAATACCCTCGTTTGTCCACCCTAAACTACCCAAATGCCATTGGCGTTTTTCCTTTTTCCATGGAGTAAATGTTTGGTAAGCCATGTTGATTAAGTGTTTGTTCTTTAATGCTCTCTGCGATTATTTAATTCTCCACATTAAACACGTCGTGAATCTTTAGTTTAATTTCAACATACATAATCGCAGCCGTGCATTAACCTAAGATAATGCCGGCTGGCACTGCAACTTCTGTTGAGAGAATTCAATGAACTGTTAAAAAACTCTGTTAAGTAACCCATTATTGTGTCTTTTGATAATCCAGAGGGTTTCTCTTGGATCAACTGATTCAAGAGTGAATAAACATTCCAAAGATTCATCAGATTGTTCACGGAGTGTTTAGATTTGAGAGAGAGTGAGAGAGACACACAAAAATATTTTCTTTTTAGGTATTGATGACTACAAGTATTCCCGTCTAGGCTAAAATCTCGATAAAATAATAATGTTATGATCGGAAAAAAATATTATTTTTAAGAAATTAGTAATTTTTCAATAAGTAAATAATTTATTAGTTTATAGAGCATTTTATATTTTTATGTCTCGTATTATATTTTACCATAATACATGTAGATTTTTTTTTTTTTAAAAAAAATTGGGATATAGTAAAATTGAAAATTTAATCGGTAAGTACATAAAAAGGCATGAAACATTAATATACATGCATTGACTTTAAGATTTAATAACTTGGAATATTAAACGTCCAAGTTATTTCATATATACATGGAACATAATTTGTACAGTAAAATTAAAAGTTTGTTAAATTAATAGAGGTGAATTGAAAAAAAAATATTGTCGAGTTAAAAGTTTGTTAATTTGTATTAGTATGAACTTTTATGAATTTAAACGGATATTAATTTATATATTCGTTGGGTTTTAAAGGATCTCAAAAGAATTATAATATTATACATTTAGCGGGGTTATTAGTTTAATACACTGGTGCAAGTCATTTATTGAGGTTTTACTGTAATTTGATTAAGATTACAGACATTACATTTAACTAAATAAATACTGGACAGAGTTAAAAATAGATAAGTTATCATGTAGATCATCCTAATAATATATTTTGTATAATTGAAGACAATTTAAATGAACATGTTTGATAATATTCTCTAGCAATTTAATTTAAGCAAGAATTAGCTAGACATGTATAAAAGCATATAAAATAATTAGATTTAAGTATAATCGTCACTTATTCATAAAAATTGTGAACCTAGACTTTTGTTAAAAATATAAATCTAGTTTGTTGATAAAAATTAAAAAGATTTTGTCAAAAGACAAAGATGAATAGTAGTTATGAACGTGTCAATAAATTTTTTATCCTCTCTTATAATCTACAATATTGTTGTAGTGATTGAATCAGACTAAAGATCAATTGAGTAAATTATATTTTAGAATCGTATAAATAAATAAATAAATAAATAAACAAATTTACCAATATTTATGATAACAAAAAAACCAACTACGTAATCGAATTTTCTTCATTTTAAAACGAAAAAGAAATTGTGACAAAGAGTGCTATTAGGATATATCATACTTTCAACTTTTACAGTATATTGTGAAAGATAGCATTATTTGAATGAACTAGTCATACTTGAACGTACAATGTGCGTGGTATGTTATTCTGAAATACTTTATAAGTAGGTACTATAAAAATAATATTTGACTATGTGAGAATATAAAAAAATAATTAATACAAATTGTTTATGTAGAATGAACTTTTGGTTCAAATGAAATAAAAATCAGTTTGTCAAAACAATTTAAATGGTTGAAAAAGTCAATTAGAATAGTCCTCCCATTTACTCTTTTAGTTTGAATTGAACATCCGAAGAATACCATTATTTTCTCATAATCGCTTAATATGCACAATATATCAATTGTCCTTATTTATTATAGATACCCATTATATCCCCACATTTACTTTTTATGTATCTTAACATTCATTAAATAATAGTTGAGGTCCTTGAGGAAGTCAATTAGAATAGTCCCTCCGTTTACCCTTTTAATCTGAACTAAATATCCAACGAATACAATCATTTCAATATATTCGTTTAATATGTATTGAATATATCAATTGACATTATTTATTATAGATACACATTATATCCCCCATTTAGCTTCTTTATATCTTAATATTCATTGTATAAATCAATTGAAATAAAATCTAAAAAATAATCATCTTTTGTTCCAAAATTTTTAATTAATTAAATTTATTATACAACCAAGTGGAATGAATCTCTCAAATGTATATTTATCATAACTAAATAATTGACAAAATAATTAATGATGCATATTGAAAAACGAAAAGGTAATGAATTTGTCAAATATGGTTAAATAAATAAGAAAAATGAAAAGTAAGATAATAAACGTGTAAAATGTATAGTTATCATAACTAAATAATTAATAAAATAATTAATGATAATATTGTTCAGAGCCTAATTTTTTTTTTTATCCAAAATGCATTTTGGAATAATATTTTGTTGGAAAATGTGATATTAAAAAAAATTTGGGTTTAGGTATAATATTGTTTTATTGAAAATAAAAGAGAGAAAAACGTATTTTGAAAATAATGAATACCAAACAAGGGCTAAACACATATTGAAAAATGAAAAGCATGGTATTATTGAATTAATTAAATACATGTTGAAAAACGAAAAGTAATATATTATTAAAATAACTGAATTATCTTAAGGATACGATCGTCTAAAAAATGATTCATAGTTGATGCGACATTTAATATATTATATTACATTATAAATATGGTTACATAAATTAAATACATATTAAAAAACGAAAAATAAGATAATGAATGTGTCAAATCATAACTAAATACTTGACAAAATAATTATTGATCATGTTGTTTTAATGGTTCAAATGATTAATAAATTAATGACATATTGAAAAACGAAAAATAAGATATTATTGAAAAACGAAAAATAAGGAATTATTGAAATAATTAAATTATAATAAGGATAGAATCGTGTAAAAAAATGATTTTTGATATTTAATATATTATGAATTTTTTGAAAATTTTGTGTGATGAATCAAGACGGAAAAAAACTACGAGTACAGGGAATTTTTTACAGAACTTTTATCGACGTTGACGATCGTAGATGATTGGACTGTATTTTTCTCTCTTTTTATCTTCGGATCAATTTCCTCGTATGTTCTCTGTCAAACTTTTCTGTGATTGAATCATGACATACAAACCGGATAATCAACGGACTAAAGTCCACAAATGTTCAAGGAGTAGGGGGCTGACACGTGGCAGTCACATTCCTAGGACCCATGCCGCAATACCTGAATCGGCAATGGAGGTCTGTAGAGTAAAAATTAAATGCGCGTTTAACCCTAACTGGTTGGTAGCGAATCCCACCACCCTCATTCACCAACTATTGCTATCTCGCTGTTCACATTTTTCAATATCAGCATTCATACATGCATAATAATAATACATACACTTCATATTTAGAGAGTGAACTTTTGTAGAGAGTGGGAGAGAGAGACTGAAAGAGAGATAAAAATATAGATTCTTCTTCAGGTTTTATACATCAGTAAGTTCTTATCTGTATTCGTGATTTTCCTTTCTGAATTTTGTCTCTTTTTGGAATTTTTCAAGGGATGGTTTTTAGTGATATTTCCGACTTTTATAGTATTTTTTGTTTATTTACAAGTTGAGAAAACTATGCATGTGGGACTCTAGTTTTTAGAATTTCTTGTCCATGTTATCTGTTGCTAGGGTTGTAAATGTTGTATGTATATGTGTGAGTACACAAACAAACCGCCCCACACACATATATAAGGATAAATTTAACTTTGTATATATGTATTATAGAATTTTTTTGTTATTTTTCTCATTGGTCCTGTGAAGAGATACATGCCACCTGATCGAAAATTAGCAGGTCTCTTTAGTTTGGATGAAGTTTAGATATTTAAATTGTTTGTATTCTGAGAATTTCTTGTAAAATGATACCATGTCCATATCAAAATTGACGATATAGATGGTAAAAGCTATTTCCTTTCAGGAAGGTTACTGCAACGCACCATCTATGGTCTTTGAAGTGTCTTTGACTCGCACCTTTGAGTGGAAGACAGAAGGCACAAAACCAAAGAGCTAGTATACAGCATCAGCTTCTAGTTTGTAGAGGACGTGCAATGTAAAACAAATAAATAAAAACTATTTTAAACCTTTGACGAGTGCGATTTCCAATTAGATGGTCAACAGATTTCTACTTGGAAACCAAAACAAATTTTTTTAATATTTGTTATTCTAATATTTTATTGAACAACCTTTGGCGTTATTTTGAATTAGAGTAATTTTTACTCCTTTTCCCACTACTTTAATTATTCATAATATTGCATGTCCGTACACATTTCTCTTTAAAACGTGGGGATCCACAGACTGGTTTTTCATGGGTTATGCATTTAAGGATACGATCCTATGTTTAGGATGGATTTGTTTCTGATTCTATTTTGATATAACTTTTTGCCAGTTTTAGCTCAAGAGTACTGGTTGCAAGACTGTTTAAGAAATTAATACGGTGAGTAAATTTTATATGGGCTGTCAAAATTTCAGTCCAAGATATGATTTTAGCAGTGTGGGGATGCTGGGTTTTTGGGGTTCATTTTTACACAGAACGAGGAAGAGAGTTCCAATGACCAAGTGGGGAGGGTTAATGGGTACGGTGGGGGTGGGGGTGGGGGTGGGGGTGGGGGGATTGGATTCATCCAGTTGGAAGTGTAGGTTTGTCTTAGTACAATGACTGAATTTGGACCACAGCCTTTGGACTTTCTGTGTATAAACACACACTCGTGCCTCTTTATTATTTCAATCGTGCTACAGTGACAGAGTCAATGATATACTCAACAACAATAACAACAACAAAAGAGATACGTGTCAATACATGATTGGAAAGTTTGAAAAAAAAAACACAACACTCAATCCCACCCTGCCACAACACCTTATCATCTCACCTCCTGTCGTTGACCAAAGTAGCATCGTTCTTATTATTTTATGCAGTAAATTTATAATATTATGGCCTGTTGGAATTTGGTGATCAGAAGTGTTTGGTAGGGGATGGACTTTTGAGAGATTTAAATATAAGTAATTTCTTCAACTTTTTCTCTTTTCCAGCTCTCTTTTTCTCTCCATTTTTGTCCATTTCATTCTTCTGCTAGCTCATAACTATTTTGGGTGAGAGGGAGAGCAGTATATAGCAGACCTCTTCATTAGGGTAAATCTATGTCAGTTTCATTACCAAGAATTCCTAAATGAAGCCTTATATTTTATGTGTCCAAATAATATGTTGTATATCATTGTAGTAATCTTCTGTGTTTTTTGTCATCTGTAGGAATTGATTATAAGTTAAATTCTTCCCAAAAGTATTAGGGCAAATGGGCTCCATGAATTCAAATAATTGGCTTTCTTTTCCTCTTTCTCCCTCTCATTCTTCCATTCCACCGCACCTACAAGCTGCTCAATCTCATCAGTTTTCGTTAGGGTTAGTGAACGAAAATATTGATACTCCATTTCCAGCCCAAGGTAAGCACCTTGAATCTTTCATTTTTCTACTGAAAAGTTAAGATTTTGCTTGTGAGCTTTATATTATGAGCCTGTCTGATTATGAGACTTACTGATCGACGCCTGCAGAGTGGAATTTGATGAACAATCAAGGACATGATGAAGTTCCAAAGGTTGCTGATTTTCTCGGCATCTGCAAATCTGGAAGCCAGTCAGAACTCGTATCTTATAACGATATCCAGTTGAATGCCACGGAGTACTTATTCTCAAACAACAGTCTTGTACCAGTGCAACATACCACAAACTATGATCTTCAAGAGAATCCTCATAACATGCAATCTTTGACACTTTCTATGGGTAGTGGTAAGGGGTCAACAAGTGAAACTAGTGCCATTGTACCTGCACCTACCGCTGATAACAGTAATACTAGCATTGTTGAAGCTACCCCTCGGAGGACTCTGGATACTTTTGGACAAAGAACTTCAATTTATCGTGGTGTAACAAGGTAGGAAATTATATTCGAAATATGACTTATTCTCTATTATTTTCATAAGTTTGGGTTCTTTTTCTGTGACTCGAATCGTTTATACTATTTTAGATTTTAGATTAAATTCTTAAATATATTTTTGGTTTGTAATTGTAGGCATAGGTGGACAGGAAGGTATGAAGCCCATTTGTGGGACAATAGTTGTAGAAGGGAAGGTCAATCAAGGAAAGGTCGTCAAGGTATAATAAAGCTGTAGCTACACAAATCTTTTACTCATAATTAATTACTTCAATCGTTTGCTAATTATTGTTGCGTTTTTTTCTAATTTATGGTGGACTGGCACTGTTCATCGTCTGCAGTGTATTTGGGTGAGTTAATAATTTTCTTTAAGTTATATGGAAGAAAAAAAATTTATAGGGTTTAATTTAAATGATGTTTTTTCTTCTCTTTCGCCTTCAACAGGAGGGTATGATAAAGAAGAGAAAGCAGCAAGGGCATATGATCTAGCTGCACTAAAATACTGGGGAACATCTACCACTACAAACTTTCCAGTAAGCTTATCGCTCTAAAAAAATTCGGGACCGAGTATCTGAATATTTTTGCGCACTTCATTCTTTTACAAGTTATAATTGAGCTTAACTCAACTGTTGTCAAACACAGAATTCTTGAAACTTTTAAGGATAAAAACTAGCATAGATTTATGTCAATTTGCAGTTCTACTAAGAATATTATTCATTGTATATAATTGCAGATAAGCAACTATGAGAAAGAAGTTGAGGAGATGAAACATATGACGAGACAAGAATTTGTAGCCTCTATCCGCAGGTAAGAACACGTATTATTTGTATAAATTACTTGTTGGCCTAAAAATAATTAAGATTTTGTCACAGACTGATCCTTTTTCAATCTTTCTACTGACTGTTTCTTACAGCTGTTAGTTTTGCATCTTATTGAAATTGGCAAGTTAATATTTTATAATTATCTGTCAGTTTTTGCTCTTCAGTCTTAATTACTTACCATCCCGTTGTTAAGTACAGGAAAAGTAGTGGATTTTCCAGGGGAGCATCAATGTATCGTGGGGTAACAAGGTATTAAAAAATCACTTCTTTTCACACCTTCTATTTATTTCTTTGGATACTCTTTTGGTTTCTCCTCCTGCTCATTACTTCTTTCTGATATCTCTCTCTATATATGATTTTTGTATTTGTATTTGTCTCTCTCTCACAGGCATCATCAACATGGAAGATGGCAAGCAAGAATTGGAAGGGTTGCTGGAAACAAAGATCTTTACTTGGGAACTTTCAGTAAGCAATTTGATTATCATATTAGTACTATATGTTTCACTATAATAACAATAGGAGGATTACGAGGCAATCTTACATTTCACACTAAAAATTCAACTGCATAAAATTCCTCCATGTATGAGGAATATTAAGAAGTTCTGGAATCGAGCAGATAAGTGAAATATGTTTAGGATCCAAAATCCGTGCAACGACATTCCATGCATGTTGCAATAAAATCATGAGCACCTTAAGAAATTGCGTGTTTTTGCAGGTACTGAGGAGGAAGCTGCAGAAGCATATGACATTGCTGCAATAAAGTTCAGAGGCCTTAGCGCAGTTACAAACTTTGATATGAATCGTTATGACGTGAAGACCATTCTTGAAAGCAACACTCTTCCAATTGGAGGGGGGGCCGCGAAACGTCTAAAGGAAGCTCAAGCAATCGAATCTTCAAGAAAACGTGAAGAAATGATGACTTTAGGCTCTAACATTCAGTATGGAAGCTCAAGCTCAGGCCCTCTGCATACTAATTTCCCACTAATTCAGCAACCATTTGACAATTCACAGCCTTTTCTAACCTTACAAAACCAGGATTTGTCCCTATACAATCAAGATTCCCACTACCAAAGCTACATCAAAACACAACTCCAGTTGCACCAGCAAACAACTTCTTACAATATGCACCAGAATAATCACTTATACAACAATTATTTTCAAAATAATCCGGTTTTACTCCACGGGTTGATGAACATGGGAACGTCTTCTTCGATTATAGACAACAATGGGAGATCAAGTACTGGAAGTTACAGTGGAGGATACATTATAAATGGGATTGAAATGGGTTCAAATAACTCCATTTCAGCAGGAGGAGGTTCAGCAGAAGAACTTGCACTGGTTAAAGTTGATTATGATATGCCTTCTGCTACTACTTACACTGGATGGTCAGGAGATTCTGCGGATCAAGATTCAAATCCGTCTGTTTTTACAATGTGGAATGATTGAGAATTTTTGTGGAGATTAAGATTTCTAACTGTTTTTGGGATCAAAGGTATGCTAGGAACAACTAATTACTTATTACATGTTTTTCTTGGTGGACATGCACACGAAGAAAATCATTGCTCTCTCTAATGAAACTTATTCTTGTTTGAATCATGTTATAGTGCTAGATGCCTTTGACATAATGTTAAATGACATTATCTCATTGGACTATTTTAAACGCAATCAATTTTTTTATCTAATCATCCGTTGCCACCTCGGATTATGTCTTTACATATGTTAAATTTCTTTTGACAAAGTGACAAAATCATTTTTGTTTTGGTTTTAGCTTAATTTTCAAAGAAAACTGTGTCACTTGCGATATGTTAATGGTTAAGTTTTGCATCGAATAAAGATAAAAATATAATCCAATATATAAGTGATTAGACTACTTCTTTTAATAAGGTTGACATTTTAAGATGGAACCTTGATTCTTAATATGATATGAGAGTCTATTAAGATCTAATGAGCTATTTTATCCGATGAAGACTAAAAAAAAGAGCAAACGAATTTTAAGATTAATTTGTTCAAACGAGCTATCACTTGTATAAGCACGTTAATAATAAATTCCACATCAAACAAAGATAAAAATATATATCAATATCTAAGGGTTTGAGCTACCTCTTTTAATAAGGTTGATGAAACTGCAATTCTTAATATAATGTTCAAGCATGTTTAGTTAACTCAAAAGTAATTATTATTATTATTATTATTATTATTATTATTATAGATCTAGTATTTTACAAGTCTTAAAAAAAGAACAAATTGAAGAAGCTCCAAAAATATTTGTGTTTAAACATAGTGCATCAAAATATCACAAATTAAGGCTCAAAATAATTGTACCATTTTGTTTCACTCACGTTACATTAACACAAGATCCAAAAACTAGTCAAAGTTGTTTCTGTTGTAAAAAAGGCGTCTAAACGCTAGACACGAGCGAAATGCCACAGTTTTGTAGAAATTAAGCTATCGACTATCAAGTTGATCGCTTAATACGCATACGCGACTAGGCGTGTCTAATTGTGCTTTATTAATTTTTTTCCCTTTTCTAATTATTTTTTTTCCTAGTCAAGTAAGGAGGACAATCTTGTATTGGACGACAAAGAAGACGAATTAGATGAAGAAGAGGATATTGAATTGAAGATCGATAAAATTTAAGTTATGGTGCTATCTACATTATGTAACTATAATTTTTAGACTTATTATTTTGTTGAAAACTTTAAAAGTATATATAAAGTTCTTGTAAATCTATTAAGCATGACTTGTCTAGTTGAAAATTGAAACTATGAAAAATAATTTAACTTTAGCATTTCGGAAATTTGAAACTGTATAATTGACTAATTGTAAGAATTATTAAGTAAATGTAGTATTTAATAATTTTAGATGTTTGGTATGTATTATTTTAATTATAAATAATTTTTAAAATAAATTAATCAAAAACAAGAATTTTTTTTTTATGCTTAGGCAAGTCATAAAGTTTGAAATTTGTCCCTCATATTTAATCACGCTTTACACTTTTAAAATACTAATTTAAATGAATCAAAAACAAATCATGACCACAGATTAATAATGTCACTCAAACAACACTCACGAAGATGTGTTTATCTCATAAGAAAAAAATAAGAAATCTCGCAACCAGAAGGAAATTGGAGAACCGAAGACGAAGAAGAGAGAAAAGTGTGGAGAAACAACGTGTATCGAATGAATGAAGAATAGGTCAACCAAGACGTCTATATATCAGCGTTTTAAAAGGCAACACCTAGGTGCAAAGCGGGTGCAAGATGTTTCGCCTCACACTTTTTTTTTCTCAATATAGTATTTTATAATTTTATATATTTGGTAGGTATTATTTTAATTATTAAATAATTTTTAGATTGATTAAAAATTTAAAATAATATTAAAACAAAAAAAGATTTTTTTTTATGACTAGGCCTCGCTTAGCCTGAACCTTGGCCTCCACACCTTACCACCATTTACATTTTTTAGAACACTGCTATATAGACTCGTGCTGCCAACCCAAACAACTGATGATTAAGCGACTATTGGAAAACGACCTAACAATAAAGTCACATTACACCAAACAACATTTTCATCACAATGAATTTACAGGCAATTGAATTTCGAATTTGTGCCGAGCCCATTCATCATTGTCCATTTGTTTGGCATCACATCCCAATAGATCTCTACATTAATGTCAGTGATCTCAACATAAACTGTCAGTTCAAAACTCTTCCATTTAGTCACCTTCTACTTAACCAATTTTTCATCGAGTATTCATTTGTGAAAGAAAATTATCCCATATCAATGTTTAGAATATTTAAAACAAGATTTAAACTTGTTCAGATACAATACATTTGTCCCATGTCTGATACATTATATTAGGAAGGGATTTTTGAAAGAGATAATGATTTTTTATTAATAATATTTATAATAATATACAGTTTAACATCAATGTGCTAGTTCTTTCATAAAAAAGGGATTCTTACATAAATGAACAACACTTTGATTATTTAAGTAATCAACTACATGATTAAAAGTTTATTAATTTCAATAATTTTAATCACAATACTTCCTTTATATTTTCACTAGCAGCGACGTATCTAGTTTCATTAGTAGATTATGAATTTTCAACTCACACGTGTCCCACGAAGTAAATATATAAACAATACACAGTTGACATTCTATTATCACTATCTCCTACAAAATCTGCACACAACCAATATTATCCATGAACCTGCTTAGTGTACTTATAGCATGAGCTACATGTAATCTAATACACACCATAGTTTACATTTTAAAGCCACAACATTAGCTTAGGGGGACTATCTTCATGTATCAAACAACTAATTCATCTATAGGACATTGTTCCTTACATAATTTGAAATGATTAACTAGAGGCAAAGTAACAGATTTTGAATCACAGAGAAAATCTTGATATCACATACTCAATAAAGGGGTGTTTGATGCACATAATTGAGAAGAAAATGTATTTTATGATGTAATGTGATGGAAAATATGTGGTTAAAAAATAAGAAAAAAATTTCAAATTTTTGTGTAATATTAATTTATTGAAGAATATGTGGTTGAAACTGAGTATTGGAAGAATATGGATCAAACAGGGGATAAATGTAGTTTGTTTCAAAAGCAATACATTCTTTGACCTATTTCTTACAACGTGTCCATTCCTAAAATCCTTCTATCATACCTTGCATCATTCATTTCAAATTCAATGCCAAGTGATTTCTTTATTTGGTTTATACCATGGATGATAAGTCCAATTGATATCATGTCATCTACATATAGCAGGAATAAACAATCACACAATATTTTCCATCTTTCTTAAAATATAAGCACTAATAGCACTTCTATTAAGACCAGCCGTAGAAGCAAATATATCAAATCAGTTGTACCTGTCTAAGCGATTGTTTAAAATCATATAAAGATTTTTTCACGGATAATCAAATTTAGCTTTATTTATGAAACCGTGTAATTGTGTCATATATAAGTTTTTGTATCTAAACCCTTATGCAAAAAGGTAGTTTTTACATTCATTTGTGCAAATTCTAGTCATGATTAGCAACTAAAACTAACATTTGAGGAGACTTCATTATAATCAATGCTTTGTTTCTAAGTGAAATTGATGTAGGATGCGGTAACGTATAGAAATAATAAGTGAACACAGTGTCTAAGTTATGTTGATTCCAAATAAATACCACAATTTGATAACCTATTAGTTTATGTTCATTATTAAGAATACCAGCAACCTAAACATAAAAAATTCTTTGATTCGCATTCAAATACAAAAAAAAGTTATACTTGTTAATTTAAAATATCAAATATTGAGAATTTAAGGGGTTGTTCTCTTCGTGTTTTAGTTTGAATTCATTTTGAATTTTGTGTTTTGAGATTGCTGAAAATACGTTTTTTTTTTTTCATTTAGAAAAATTGTTTTCAAAAATAAAAAAAAAATTAAAAAATAAAGTTTTGGTTTGGTTTTAACTCTGAAAACGGTCAAAACGATTTTTTTTTTTTTTTTTTTTTTTTTTTTTTTTTTTTTTTTTTTTTTTTTT